>APFE030243942.1:196429-213225 GCA_000404065.3 Pinus taeda
TGAAGTGTCAAAAATAAGCTCTCTAAAAAATGTGTTGATGCTGCATCAACACTTTTCAAAATCAGAATGAAAATCACTAATATTTAAAAAAATTGTTCATACTTGATACGTAAAAAAATTTGAAGTGGCAAAAATATGCTAAAAAAAATATGTATTTTGAATCACCATTTTTCAAAATTGAGCGATTTTTTTCTACCTCAAAAAAAAAGTACTAGGTCATTTTCTCGTTTGATCGGTAACAATGTTAGACTGGTTATTTTATTTTTTTTGTAACAATGCTTGGAAAGAGGGTTAAGTCTAAGGTTACAGATCATGTGTTGTTTTGAGGGGTTATTAACAACAGTTGAGCCAATTAAATTGTAGGAGCATGAACTGAACCTAGCAGTGAGAGGAAGGGGAGCTCAACCCATTTAACACCACTATCACCACGAACATAAGTGCAAAATGGTGACACTTTGAACATTTATTTCAAGAGGGTTGTCTTTGTTTGTAGACATATTTATGCACCCTTTGTAGAATCAAGAAGCTATTGTTTATTGTTTGATTGGTAAAAGCGCTTAAGGGAGGCTTGTAATTTATTGCTTATTTAATATTGTTTGAAGCCCTTAAGGGAGGTATAAGAATATATAAAGGGGTCTTGGTTGTATATATAGTATAAAAAGGGAAAATAAATATTGAGTTTGGTTTGGGAGCTATAAGGATTTAATGTAAAGGGGTTGCTTTTATATTATTATTAAAAAAAAACATTTTCTATTTTCTAGTGAAGCTTCAATAGGGCCAAAATTTGAGGAGACATAGTATATTCCTATATATTTCCCTTATTTTCTATGTGAAGATGTGTTGTCTTGAAGAGATCCTAGAAGCCAACCAAAAATTTCTTATGAACTAGTGAAAATATATTATCCTTTATGCACAAATACCTCCTTAGACCATGGTCAAAGCAACATACCATTCTTGAAAAGAGTCCATGTCATTTTGTTGTAAAAGCAACCATAGGAAGTGAGGTAAGGACATGGAAGAGGAGCTAATCTCTTTGCACTTGGATATGAATTGCAATAAACAAAGTCAGTCATAGACCTTCATAAATTGCATAAATTAGGCACATGCTTATCAAGGTGGGGCGACGAGAATGGAAGAAACTCAATTGGGCTATCAAGCCATCCATGCTTGCATTGATACAACCCAAACTTTGGGAACATCGTTGTGAATAAGTTAGACTCACATTTTCTTCTTGTCTCAATAGGATCATAGTTTTAACATCACCACTACTACCTTACAATAACGATATCATGAGGGAGATATTGCACCTGATAGTAGAATCCATTCAAGGGTTGAACAACATCATGCTTCCTACCTTTTAGAGGCGGCACAAAATCTTAGAACACATGGAAAACTTCAGCTTTGGCACATTCATACTGAATCTGGATTGTGACAAATTAATATTTCAATTGCTCCAAAACTTTTTCAATGACATTACATCAGATAATTTTGATCATGTCAAAACAAGCATGCAATAGATTGTTTCCTTGTTCTTAGAAGGAAATGTTGACATATGCAATATATTAAAATCCAAATTTTTAACCATTTGGAGAAAGGAACTAGTTGTATCATCAACCTCCTACAATCTTGTCAAAAGGTTGGTCATGTAAAACATAAAATTTCTCAGAAGGGTGATAACTAAGAAGGAGCTAAAGAGGATTGATGGTGGAAGCAAGAACAAAGGAAATCAAACATGTAGTGAGAATGAACTAAGAAGGAGAAGACTATGCTTTATCTACAAAGGACCTTGGGCACCTAACCATTCATGCCTAGGTGATAGGAATGAGGCAACAAGGGAAAACCAGTTGGAGACTCCTTCATATCATAGGAATTCATCTATAGTTGGGCTCATTGGTTTTCAGAAGAGAACCCTAAGTAGTCAAGTACAGATGGTGAGAAGTAGCACAATGTTATTCATAGAGACTTATAGGACAAGTTGATGATAAGTAGTGAGCTTGACAAGCACTTAGAAGTATATTGGAAAGGAAGGAGGAAATTATTCCTAATGATGTGGTAGGCCCTTGTACCACTGATTCCATAAAGCTTTAGGAGGACATCCATGAAGCATATAAGCAATAAAGTGTAGATAGCAGTCCAACAGTGCATCCATGTTTGACAACCAAAGAGGATGAAAAAAAGATTGTCCCCACAGGTGGAGAAGGCCAAGGAGAAGACATTCAAGGAAACTTAAGTGAGGAGATAGTAGTAGTGAACTAGAGTGATAAGCATTATCATGAGGGGAAACATGAAAAACATAGTATGCAGAATGAGCCATTTCCAGAGAGTCAGTCAAAGGCTCAAGTTGAAGTTGTGATAGTTAGGAATCTGGTGCAGACATATGCATAGACAAACAACATGGAAACAAATTTTCCAAGGGAGGAATATTAGGAAAAAATTAAGCATTTCAAGAAAAATATTATGATATTGAAGCAAAGGATTCATATAATTTGAGGCATTGCCTTACAGGAGAACAAGAAAATTGAGGAGTTCATAATAGTATGTGTTAAGTCAGCATTCAAGTTGTCTAGTGTTGAGGAATGTCTCAAGACCCTCACAAGGAAGCAAGAGGAGTACAATTGGGAGTTCTAGAGCAGCCCTCTACATGAGTACATAGATCCACAATACGAAAACCCCGAGTTGACTTTGTCTAGTGGATCCATTCAAGGCCCACGATTATGCTTCAGTGTTTTAGTATAGTCTTGTTGAGGAGTCGTGCATGCCATCTAGCAGGGGGATTTCATGGTTGATCATTCTGGCATGTATCACTTTTAAATAATAATATAGGTAAGGGGTACATATTTTTTTTTTCAGATCCCTCGTGTTTTTTGTTTCGCTTCTTAGCATTTCAATTAGAACACTCACTAAGAAGTTCCACATCTATTGATTATTTAGTTCTTTAGGATCTTACAAAATTTTGCGATATTTAAAAGAGGTATTGCAAAAGGATATATATATTATATATATAATATATATATATTATATATATATATATATATATATAATATATATATATATATATTATATATATATATATATATATATATATATATATATATACATTAGCAATTCAATTGAAGATTTAGAAATATTTTGACTTTTTTATAAACATTTACAATTATTAGTCAAACGACTTTGCTTTTCCATTAAAGGTTCAATATTTTCATTCATTGATAAAAAGAATTGATATTGGTATTGTCACTATTTTCATTCATGGATAAGCATTAGTATTGTGGTGGATGAAATGATAAATTAAGAAAAAAAATTGGTTCATGATGAACTGTTAGATAAAATGACCAAAATTTGGTATTAAAGGAAGAGATAAAAAAATTTACAAAAATTATAGTTAAGGAATTTAAATATTGAAATTGATTTAATAAGTTGAATTTAAATAGATTGTAGATTTTGGAAATATTTCATAATTTGATGTACAAAAATCAAGTTAATTGTTTTACGCATTCCTATCCTTTTAATATCTTGTAATAGAAATTTAACTTGACGTAATTCCTATTCATCAAATTCTAAAATATTCTTAACTAATTATTTGCTCGTCTTTCTAAAATCCATAATCAAAATTTAACTTTACCAAGAACCTATCAATCAAGTTCTAAATTTTTTTAAAACTAAATATTGTATACAAGAAAACACTCAAAACTTAGTTACCAAGTAATCATGAAAGTGTAATCAGAGAAGAGAGGTGACCATGCGAGTTTCATTAAAGATTGTTTTTTGAACAACCCCGAATGGTATACAATTGACGTTTGGGCATGATATATCATAAAAAGTAGTCGTCAACTGTGCCTTGACTGTACATTAGGGGATTTTTGAGGTCTAAAACATGCCTCCTAAGGAAATTATAAAATAATAGTGGAAAAAATAAAATAAGATTAGATTACATCATCAAAGTTTAGAGGGAAAAAATAAAAAACTACTTTTTCGACTCATATTTTCAACTTGTCTCCCTAAGGGTTTACTCAAATTTCGAGCAGCGACACTCGTTGAATGCATAATTTGATTCCTAATCCAAAGAGTACCCATGTTGTATACTTTCAATGAACCCTTCTACATGAAAAATGAGAAATACATGGAAAATGTTATTTCAATCATGTTTTTATATGTATTTCTCATTTTTCATGTAGTAGGGTCCATCGAAAGTATGCAACTTGGGTACTCCTTCGATGAGGAATCAAATTTTGCATCCAATGAGTACTCTCGCTCAAGATTTGAGTAAAACCTTAGGGAGAGAAATTGAAAAAGTAGTTTTATTATTTTTTAAACTTTTTACTTTTTTACTCCAAAAATGGTGAATAACCCCCCATGGTTGAAATCATCATCTTGAATCCTATTGGTTCTTATAAAGTTTATTTTGGTTGTACATTTTTCTTAGGAGGCCCATTTTAGACCTCAAAATTCCCCTAATGAGTGCATAGAAGCTCATCAGTACGACAAAGCTCACAAACATCAACACCCTTCTCGTCATTTTCTCTATGCAATGTCGTGCCATAATTGCTTCTTCAACATCGTTTTTCATTCTTCGTTCTTGCTTGGTGATATTGAGGGTGCTTTTACAGTTTAATTTAAAAGGAGGAGATTTAGTGGGGGGATGGCAGTTTGTAGACTACAGCACAACTGACGGCGATAGTGTGCTTACTCACGTGCCCTCCCCCCATTATGTTGGGCAGCAAATGGGAACCAAGGAAGGAGAATCCACGTCTACTATCACTGCCACAAAGATAAGAAATTATACCCCTAAAATTCCACACCCAAGAGTAGTGAAACCCAAATTATTTATACTATAATTAGCCATATCACTAAAAAAATGAGGAAACACATAGTTTCCCAATGCGCTTGAAAGAAAAGAACAACTATTCCATTGAATAATTAAGTACAACCCACTATGCCTAATGTTACAAGGAAGGAGAACCATTGGCTATTTGCAAACTTGAAAAGGAAAATATAGCTATTTGTTTGTACATTTGAACCACTAGGGTGAACGAAAGAGTTGGTCTTGTACCACATTAAGTCTTGTGGTCACTTAGAAGAGAAAACCAACTAGTTAAAAAGAAACAACAAAACAATAATCCAATTTGGTGACACAAATAAAAAAAGTTAATATCATTTCACACCTTTGTCCCAAAGTTCCCAACAAACACAAGAAATTCCTTACTCTTTCAAGGAAAACATAGCTTAAAACTTGAATAGGTAATATTTTGTCACCCTGAGAGTTGACACTATCCAGTCCCTCTAAATCTGAGCAAGAAGTAAGAGAGATCTATTGAGATATCTTGAGTTCTCCAAATCCATAAGAGATCCATATTTATACCGAATCCATAATAGAGACATACTGATACCAAATTAATATGTCAACACAAAGTGAGATAATAACCAACTAGAAAAACAAAACTCGGTAACCAAAAATAGCCCTAGACTAGAGTAAAATGGAGAGAACGAAATTGAAAATAATCCCCTAACTTTTGGCCTAGATTGCTATGAAGGAACCTTGTCTTCCTGAAACATAGAAGCCAACCACAAATTTACAAATTCCAATTTGAGAAGAAAACTTATCGGTTATCGACGTGTTGATAGGAGAAGCACAAAAAAGTGATGTTAGAAGTCGATGCTATATAAAAAGGTTCCTAGAATAGGAATTACAAGATGTGAAGTGAATAAATTGAGATAGGAAAAAAAATCTATGAAATGAGGGATTATCAGACCAAATAGAAAACCTTGCATATATGCCTCCAAAAAGAAAACCTTGCATATATGCCTCCAAAAAGAAAACCTTACAATTTAAATTTCTACTCATAAGGTTCTACCTCTTTCCCTATGCTTTGAGTAGAGAACGAAACCAAGAGATGGATTTTCCTACAAGGACAACCCGCTTCCTGAACTAAGTAATGACAATTAAATCCCATGACACACCATTATTGAATGTTAATGTATGCCACCTTTCGAGAGCCCCCTCGTAATTATCTTCTCCTACATCCTAAGGCTAGGGCTAGGATTCCCTTGATGGACACCCATCGTGGGGAGCACGATCCTAAATAGGGATCTCATCACATAAGGTTCTTAGCGAGCCTAATTCAACTTGTGATCATGGTTGATTCAATATTGTTTTCTTATGTTGCATCCCCTTAATGGGTATGTTGCATCCCCTTATCAGCCTATCTGCTAATTTGTTTCTAATCCTTCTCACAAAAAGCTAACTCATTCCATCTCAACAACCCTCCAATCTCCAACTATCTCATACTTTAGAGAGAGATATTCCAAATTTTAGTTTCATTTATGATGGAGGAGTCTCCAATGATCAACTTATGAAATCAATTATTTTCTACAATATGTAGACATTTTTCCAAGGCAAAGAATTATGCTACATTGTTTTTATGTGTCCCAAAAAAACAATCAATATAAATGTGGAGAATTTTCCCTTGAGAAAGTTTGATATATTCTTGGATTTTATTTATAGGCACCATCAAATTTAAATTTAAGAAAACCAAAAGGAGCCTCTGACCAAAAGTATGGGATAATAAAAAGAGAAGGCGAGGAGGTAGAAAGAATAAAAAAGGTTAAAGCCCAAGTAAGAGAAACATTCTGCTCTCTAGAGGATTTCCCATCTAGTATTGATGAGTCCAATGGGAGATGAAAACTATTTCATGAGCATGTTTAAGGATGAAATGCCAAACAAAATCTTGGGAGGTAGAAGAATTTTTTAAAATCTCTCCATTACATTCTTTCCACGTAACCCATAAAATGAAACCCAGGAATATTTTCCAAGCTCTATTAAGAATTAAATTGGGGAAAAGGGAAGATCTCTATTTTTCTATGGTTGATTTTAGGCTTACTTTGTGTTTAAAAAGTGTCCATTTAATCCCCGATTTCATAAGAAAATTCAATCATCCAAGAGATGTCCAATACTCTCTATGTTAGAAAAGAATATATTGCAAATTGAGAATACATGAAATCCTCTTTGTTCTAATTTGTTTTTCTTTAAATAAAATCAAAAGGAAAAGAGCGACTCTAGGCCATAAGTGCCACTTCCATAATTTCAACCAGTTCATACTAATTGTTTGATCGTTTGATCATGATATCATCTTTAGCTCCTTTTAGTGAAAACGTTCATTTTGGCATGTGACCTATATGAGAACCAAATTTATTAGAAAGCTTTTGAATTAAAACATAAGAATTTATATTTATATTTTATATTTAATTATTTTTATTATCTAAAGAATATTATTAAAAAATCATGGAGGAACAGAACATTTGAGGATCGAGAGCGATGGTGATAGGGTTTGGATCTCTACAGGAAAATGCTAGAGATCAAGTTAATGTGTAGCATGGGGATCAGTACGCTTGGCGTTAAGAGTCAGAAGGCATTGGACAGCTAGATTGTACCTATCACCAGGGTTGTGTGCACTGGGAATGAGTCTGGTGTAAAATAGAGGTTTAGGATGGATGAAATATGGGAAAGAGGTTTTACTGCTCAGTTTAATAATTTTATCTATTGCAATCAGTTGTACATGCCTGCAGAAGGAACAAACAACTATCAAAAACTATGGAGGTTTCAAACAACAGACAGGGAGGGAAACCATATTCAACCAAGGACACTTTGTCGACTTGGAACCCAAGCCTTGAGACATCCTGTTGGTGTGGCATTCAGATGTCACTAAGCATAACATCGAGAAGTTTATTCGTCTAGGTGGGCTTCTAGTTGGGAAGTGGAGAGGCTCCGGGGAGGGCTGAAGTCAGGGAAGCGTCTTAGAATTTTTGGAGAAAATCCTATGCATTTACGAAGAAGAGGCATGGGGAAATGATAGGGAAACAGAGGGGATCGCTCTTCGACAACTTGTGCAGTGGAGGTGGTTGGTGGAAAAAATGTAAGTTCTTTAAACCCTAGTTTTTCTAAAACCCATGGTCTATTTTCAGGCAGGATGAAAGATATCATTATCAACTATGGGTATAAGGGTAAGGAGGGTTTGAAATCATTCTCCGTATAGGATCTGAGGCACTCGGAAGCGATAAAGGGGAAAAGGTTGGACAATGTGACTACATGCAGGATTTAGTTGAATCAGAGGATGGAAGAGGACATAAGTCAGAAAGGGAACCCCATCTCAGAGGGTTTAGCAGAAGAGGGCCCACTGAGGTGCTAGGGTGTTTACTGGAGGGTTCTGAGGAGGGGCAGAAAGACTACAGTGAGCAGTCCAGATGGGAGTTTCCTTCTTTTCTCTTAGTGGGGTGGGAAGTTTTTAACCATACTTCCTTACGACATGAGGTCGGGGAGATCTCTCTCCCTATGGGAGAGGTGGGACAAAAAGTTGAAGCAGAAGCCTTAATCCATCGAAGTAGTTGGGTGGAGAGGTGGTTAGAGCCGCTCTTTGTAGAAGGAATCAATGTGAAGGAGACCAGAACAGAGGCAACGAAAGGGGGGAGAAACAGGACTATAGGGGAGAAGAGAAAGAAAGGTAATTCTATAAAGAAAAAGGAGGTAAGTCCAAACCTGGTGCTTGTATATTATATTTAGATAGACAAATCAATGGAAACAAAAAAGGTTACCTTGGTTGGGAGAGCGAAAGGAAAAAGGTATTCAGCAAATTACATCGCAAAGTGGAATTCCACGGCATGGAAGGAGGCACCAAACCAATAGTGTGAGGTTTACGCTCTAGATAGGGGCTTCTTCATGATAAAATTCAGGAAATGTGAAACCCTTGAATGGGTTCTGAATCAAAACTAGTGGTTTGGCAGAGCCCCCATTTTGTTTAAAAGATGGAATCCCTTGTTTGATGCTCAAAGAGAGAAGGTGGCAGAGATTTCAGTTTAGGTTCGTCTCCCTAGAGAACCTCATCCTTTTAGACAGAAACGATGTCCAGAGATATCAAGAACACACTGGGGTAGTTCCTGGAAGCAGACATGTCCTTCCTACAAACAATGGATAAGGGTTTAGCATGAATCCTGGTAATTTTGAACCCAAGGAAAGGTTTGGTAGAGGAAATTCACCTTAAATACAAAGATTTAACGTTCACTCAAATGATAGATTATGAACACATTCCCTTCCATTTCCATCAATGCCACAAGTATGGGAATCTTTCTAGAGAATTTCTATTGGGCTTTAGAAGGAGAAGAAGCCATAGAGGAGAATTAGGAATGACAAATCAAACTCATAGAGAAGAGAAGGAAAAGGTCCAAGCAGGGGAGTTGGGGGATAAGAAGGATGGGGACATGGTGCAGATGGAAACGGAAGGTATGCAAGATATGTAGATGGAGTATGTAGCAGAACAGGAGCAGGAGAAGCCTAGGGAACCAGTTCGGGTAGAGATAGTGGAGAGTGGAGAAGTTGTTTATGCGCCTCAGATGGAGGGTATTATTTTTGAACCTATCCATTCTATTCATAAATCCTTGTTGTCTCTACTCAATACGTTCCCGAGGCCTGGTCCTTCTAGGCCTCCTTTTATGGAAACTCCGCATGTTGAATCTATGATTGATGCCATGGACAATATCATTACATCTATCCCTGAGATTCACCTAAACCAACCCTTAGCCTCGAGCCTTGTGAACCCTTGCTCTATAGGTAAACCTATAAAATAACTGCATTATAACCTTCGACCTTGAGAGAAGAAGGTCATTCCTTGGGAAACTATGGGAGGATTGGGTATCCACTCGATTTTGGTGGGTCCTCGAAAAACAAGAGGAAGGAAGTCGAAACTATCAAAGGCTCAACAAAGAGAAAAAATTGATATAGCAGATGGGAAACAATTATTAATTTTAAGGGGCATCCACATGGGATAGCTCAAGTGGCAGTGGCCGTGGAAATGAAGTTTCACTGAACCGGAAGTCTTGGGTTCAAATCTTGGCTACCCTTCCCCTGTAGCGGGGTGTGTAATGGACATGAAAATTGGAGAGTCCTACCAAGCTTACAATTTTTTTTTATTAATTTTAGGGGTGCTTAGAACAACACAAGCCCCATCCCATGTGACCAAATGATTGTGCTATCTTTTAACTTCTGAGGTTTTGCTAGTGCCTCAAAAAGATATCCCTAAAGGATTTGATTAAATACTATTGTCCTAATGTGATAATGCTCCAAGAAACTATTGGAGCAAGATAGGAGATAATTTTGGCTTTGTACAATTTTTTTTTTCTGGTTGGACATTCCTGTCTATGGATGCCAAAGGAAGTTTGGGGGGATTGGTGTTGAGATTCAAAGAGGGAAGATTGAAGTTATTAAATTCATGGAGATCAGAGCAAGTCCTGGGAGAAGAGGTATACTCCTTGGAGTTATGCTCAAATTTATTACTCTTGAACATTTATGGGCCTTGTCAAGATAGGGTACCCTTTTGGAATAATCTATTTACAAAATCCTTTATGGATATCCTGAACTTGGAGGTGGGAGGGGATCTAAATTTCTCCTTGGGCCTTTCTGAAACTTTGGGACCGTTAGCACAAATTTACCACCTGGTAGACTTTTTCCTAAACAATATCCATTCTGGGAAGCTTATAAACATTAACTTGATAAAATCCAAACCAACTTGGAGGAACAGGAGAGTAGGGGAGGCACGAGTATCCAAGAGACTAGATAAATTCATGCTCAAAGAGGACTTGGCATCTAGAATCCCTATTTTTAGACACTGGATGGGGAAAGGAGAACACTTAGGTTATTTCCCTATTATGTTGGAAATGAAAAGTCCTAATCAGAAACCAAGTTCTCCTTTCAAATTTAACCCAGCATAGCTCAAGGAAGAATCATATAATACTATGTTTAAAGCCACTTGGAGGCCAATGGTAGGCGAACAAGGAAGGGATAAATCTATACTTTTATGGAGAATCTTAAGCGCATGAAAAAGGCAACCATTGAATTGGAAAAATAAAGAAGATCATAGAAGAAGTTGACTTTAGTATGACAGGGGAGGAATTAGCTCATCTAGAGAGCTTGGAAGAGAATGGTTATGAGTCAAAAAAGAAGATGGAAAGGATCAAACAAATGGATTCGAAAAAAAGGAAAATCCTTAATGATAGGGAAGAGCAATGGAGACAAAGAAGCAAAGCTAGTTGGTTGGTAGTTGGGGATGATTTTATTATTATTATTATTATTATTATTATTTATTTATTTATTTTTCAGAACTATGCGAAAGGGAGAAAAAACTAAAACACTATCTGGGGTTAAAAAACAGAGGAAGGAGGCATTGCAAAATATTTTGATGAATTATACCCTTTGGGAAAGAACCATTTCAAAAAAAAAAATCAAAGCTCCAGTAGAGGTTACAATAGCTGATGTGATCCAGGTTGCCCAAAACTTCCCAAGGTATGTTGAAGAGGAGGATAACGATTTTCTCTTGGCCTCAGTGTCTAGAGGGGAGGTAGAAGGGATATTAAGGTCAATGCAGAAGAAAAAGAGCTTGGGCTCAGATTGGTGGACAGTGGAGGTCTTCCAACATTTCTTTGAGACCATATGGGATGAACTTACAGGTGTGGTAGAGGAATCTCGAGACAAAGGATTGGTATATGAACCTTTCAACTCTACCTTCTTCTCTTTAATCCCTAAGTCAGAGGAGTTTGAGGAATTCATGCCTATCTCTTTGTGTAATTGCATATATAAAATTAGCACAAAAGTCATTGCAGTTCATTTAAAGGCCATTCCCTTAAGGAACTTTTCCAAGGAGAAATTTGGGTTCTTGGATGGTAGACAGATACATGAAGTTGTAGGGGTTTCTCAGGAGACCCTACATAGTATTAAGAGGAGTCAGAAAAAAGGAGTGATTGTAAAAATCGATATTTCCAAATCATATGATAGAATCGATTGGATTTACATTAGGATGCTTATGACTCACTTTGGATTTAAAATCAACTTTACAAATTGGGTTATGGGACATATTTCAAATGTTAGATTTGTCATTCTAATCAATGGGCCTGCTACTACTTTTTTCCATAGCCGAAGTGGTCTTAGACAGGGATGCCCTTTATCCTCCCTTCTTTTTCTTCTAGCTGCAGAGGGACTTATTAAAATGATTTTATAAGCAAGGAGAAGAGGATACATAAACCATATCGAAGTGGCAATAAACCTACATATCTCACATTTATTGTTTGTTGATGATATCCTCCTCTTCAGTGTTGGAAGTAGGAGTGATATTAGGTCAATTTAATCAATTATTGATCGGTTTCTAGTAGCTACTAGAATGTGTATTAATGCACAAAAATTCACTTTGATTCTAGAAGGGTTCTCAAGGTCTAAAACTAGGAGGATAACAAAGGATCTCCCTTTTGAAATAAATAGGATGAAGGACAACTTTAAATATCTAGGTTTTCATCTAAAGTTAGATACCTACAAGATTAAGGATGGGTACTAGCTGATGGAAAAAATAAAAAATAGGGTAAAACACTGGAGTTATAAATGGTTTTCGAGAGCAGGAAGGCTGGTATTGATTAAGTCAGTTCTTATGGCCATTCTTATTTATTGGACTACATTAACATGGGCACCCAAAGGAATACTCTCTCATATAAGGAAATTATGCATCAAATTTATGTGGGCCGAATCAAAGGAGGATTCATTGCTGCCATGGGTGGCATAGGAGAAAGTAGCTAGACAAAAGGAGTCGGGGTGGTAAAGACCTTATAGCATTTTCATCCTCTCTAGCAACAAAACTCGGATGGAGACTTATTTCAATAGAAAACCTGTGGATGACGATCATCAAAAGAAAATATATTTACATGATTCTAATGGATGAGTGAATGAGGAGCCCAGATAAGAGGTACCCACAAGCTTCAGTCGTGTGGAAGGCAAATTTGGAATCGATCAATATCATTGAACAAGGGTTAGCATGGTATGTTGGGAATGGAGAGAAAATCATACTTAGTTTGGATCCCTGGGTAGGATGTAACGAGGGGTATGCTTTATCTAGAGAGCTCATAACTCACATGAATTCGAGAGGATGCTTTTGCCTAAACCATATTGAGAAGGAAGGTCAGTCGACATTATGGCAACAAGCATGGAAATCAATGGAGGATATGAAAATGGAGCCCCAATGGACAGGGAAATGACATAATTTTAGTAGGGAACTGCAGAGAACCAATGTACCTCTTAGGGATCGCTCAGACATGCTGAGATGGGTACATGTGCTACCCGAAAAATACTCCCCAAAATATTGATATAATCACCTAATGACAAAAAGGGAGTGGGGTGCACTGAAGTGGTCGTACAAACCTCTCTAGAAATTAAAAATCCCAACATGGGAAAATATCTAGAAAAGGAATAAGATGGGTCCTGGATGTTGCACACTTTGAAAAAAAGGAGGAATCAGTTCATGTTTCTTCATTTCGCTTTCAGTAAAAGTAAATGGGATGAAACTTTGAGGTTAGTAGGAAAAACTAGGGATGGTTTGGAGAAAATATCAAGGAAGCATGGCAAAGATGGTGGGATGAATCCCAGGATGAAAATATGAGAAACCTTACATTAATAATATCTTGTGCCATCTTGTTGGATCAGAATAGGACCATCTTCAAGGACCTAGCCCCTTCTCATGCTCCCATTGAGGTAGAATGTGCCTCAATCTATGGCCTTATTCCTCTACCTAACTTAATAAAAAAGACTAGGGAAGTAAGAGTAGAACAGATCAGGGGAGACATCCCATGGGCTTACTTTGATGGAGAATAACATCCACAGAATACTTGTGGGGTAGGCTTAGTCATTCACACCAATACTAAAAAAAAATTAAAAGCTTCGGTGGGCATTGACTCTGGAACAAATAATTATGCTTAACTACAACCCTTGTTGGCTTATTCATTTGGGTTTGGGATCGGTTTAGATCTTTGGAGATTCTCATAATATTGTAAAATGGTTTAATGGAGAACACATATCTCAAAACTACTTTTTGATTTGATTATTAGAATAAGTATTGATATTGAAACATCATTTGATTTTATCATTATAATTCTAAAGTAGACCTCCTATCTAAGGAGGGCTTACAACAAGCTATGGGTGACTGGTGAATAAAGAAAAAAAACAACGACATGTTCGTGAATCAACCTCCATATTTTCCTTGAAAAGTTAGTACACTGTACTGAACGAGATACAACATATTCTCGTTTTATGTTTGTGATCATATATGCAATGGTTTTTACAAACCTAAATACACTATAAAAATATCTATTTTTTGTAATTTTGTATAAATTGTTTTGTTCCTATTTGGCCTGTTTTCGTCATAAATGAGGAAGCCCGAGAACAGTCATCAGCTCATGCTCTTCTTATATTGGGTTTGGATAGTATTATGTTTTTACTTTCAACCCAGATCCACTCTATGTTTACTTGTTGAACATACACTACATTGAATGCTTAATTGCATCTACAAATGTAACTTTTTATTACCTTAATAGAAAGTTTCATTTTTTTCTCCAGGAAAATAAAATAATCTATATATTTCTATATATATATATATATATATATATATATATTATATAAGTAAAACTTTTCGTGATAAACTCTCAATTAGAAATTATATTGGTAGCTGTGGAGAATGTACCCTCCCTAGAGATAGAAGTAGGAAAGTCTTTACTTCATTATTAATGTAAAAAAAAATTACAATGGAAATATTAAAAAACTAATGAAAAAGTTTTAAATTATTGGTTTGTAATAGGCTTTTGATTTTTTTTTCTTTTTATTTTTATAGAATTTACATAATTCATTTATGGTTAATATTGTAAAGATATTACTTATTTTTTCAATTATTTAACTTAAATTTAAATGACAAATCATTACAATTACACCCATAGGTGTTATTTATTTTTGGAATAGGGTTTCTAAAAAATTTAACCATAAAAATTCACTAAATTATAACTTTATAATTATTATCTACAAAAATAATTAATGCAAGTTAAATGTATATATATTTAAAACAACATTAACATTCACCCACACTTTTCCATGGATATTTTTAATTTGTAAATAGGTTTTCCTACAATCCTATGGACCATTACCATGATTTACAAATATCATATGCCCAAAAAATTATAAATCATTTTATTGGACACTTGTTCATGTAACATTTTTTTTAATTAATCAATTTAATTGAAAGAGTAAAAAGGATATAATATTTTGGAGATAAATCTCAACATTTAATTTATGAATTTTAAACCATGGGAAAAGAAAGAATACTACTAAGAATATTTTAAAATATTTCATGGATGTTAAATCCTTATTGTCTATCTAATAATTATTGATACTTAAATCAAAATTTTGGAAGTCTATTCCAAAAGAGATATGTCTATATATGTAATTATCAATAGTTATTAGGTAGATGATAGGGATTTAGTTTTGGAATAAGACTTTCAAAATTTTAATTTAATTATCAATAATAGAGATGATAATAATTTAGATTATTCTTATAATAATCATACATCAAAGATTAAGATTTAATTTTCTTTTTAATTAAATTGATTAATTAAAAAAATTATAAGTAAGCTATAATATTGACCTATGGTATCATAACAAATTTATTTATAGTTAAAAAATCTTCTTGATAAAGTGGGAATAAACTTTTCATGATTAAAAATCTTTTATATATATTAATTTTTTATATATATATTAATATATATGTAAAATTAATTAAATAATATAAATATAATTAGTTTTTTTTTTTTTTAAATGTCAAATATATTTAATAAGATAAATATATTCATATCATAAATATTTATTATCCATTTAGTTTTATATTTATATATTATTTTATATATATTTTAAAATTTTTAATATAAACACATATAATTTAATACTATAATTTAATTAATCACCAAACACTTAAAAAAAACTAATTTAATTAACTAAAACATACACCCATGAATGACAATGTACAACAATGTCTAACAAAGTATAGACACGTTATTTTACACATTAATTTTTACTTATTAAACAAATTTGGCCAATTAAACATTTTTACAAATACACAATTACTTAATAATTGAGTGATATGGTTTAAAGATCAAATTTTACCACAGTTACGAATTTTACAAAATCGAATCCATGGGATACCATGGGATACCAAATATGTCTCCAATGTCTATGGTACCAAATGCTAACTCACTGGTACCAAATACTATGGACGTTTAAATGATCATGGTTTTAGCGCTCAGCATTTACATTAACTCTATCTCTTTCACTTGTTTGGGAGTAGAGGGCACATACCATCACTAATCCAAGTTAGGACAATGCAACATTATATTCGAACATGTAATGAATGATCATTAGTGTCCAACACTAACCCTTTATGGAAAAACACAATCCATATTTGGTATTTTTTAAGATTATTTAAGTTTTCTTTAGAAAATGCAATTAAAGTTAATATTTTTTTTAAATATCATTCATTTAAATATATTATTTTAATATATCATAGTAATACATAAAATATATTTTTTATTGGTTTATTATCTTAAAAAAACGGTGTATTTTTTTGTCGTAGTGGATTTTTATATGTTTTGAGTTTTTCTTTTAATATTTTTCAGTATAATTTACTTAAAATATGGAAGTGATTTGTTGGAATCAAGTTTCAATTGTAAACTCTCCACATCCTAGTGCCCCAAGAATTTTTAAGAGTGATCAATACATATAATTAAAAATCAAATTTATATGACAAAGATCCACATTTAACAAAAAAAAAAAATTCTACCAAAAACTCTAAAATTTATAATGATTAGAAAATATCATCTCCTATACTAAACATCAAACAATATTCTCCTTAAACAAACTCCTTGAAGGATGTTTCATTCAATGTTTGCTCGTATCTATC
>APFE030243945.1:0-27550 GCA_000404065.3 Pinus taeda
AATATTTTTATTAGGTGACTAGGATCGATGGAAAAACCTATAATGAATTGCTATGGAAAACCAATTAATCTACACCTCATGAATTAATCAATAAAATATTATGTTCATCACTTTTAAACAATTATAAAATTCTAATTAATTATTTTACTAAAAATATAATATTTTTATAATTATTATCATGATCACCATTAAATATTTACATAATTTTAAGGAAAATCTAATATATATGGTGTAACCCAGCCCAATGGCCCAAGCTTTACACGTTGGAATGTGTATACGTGTCAATACAAAGTCCTTCGTTTCCCTGCGTGGAGATCGTCCGCGGGATTTTTATGCTATGGTTGGTAGCTGGAGTTATTGCCGGCACTTAATGCACTGTCCTCCTGCCTCGAAACTTACCTCCGCTCGCTCTTCGTGCCAAAACCCTGGTCCTTGTGGTTGTTTGGGATTATACCTTCGCTTCCTTCGCGCTGAGAGTCTTTGGTGAGGGTTTCTTGGGCTCCCTCTATGGAACGCCGTCTACTCTTCTAAGTTTAATGTTTGCAACCTTCTGCTAATGATAATCCTCAAACTCTTCTCTACTTGGCTTACCTGTAAACGTAAGGAAAATGCTACTCAAAAATGGTTGTTATTCGGCTCTGAACTGTGGTTCGAAACTAGTAAGTTTAATTGCTCATTCTCCTTATACATGCGCGTATTTTGTAAAATTTTCCAAATGTTTGTTTGCTTGCTGTAACTTGTTGATGGTCTGCGAACGCTTCTTCGTAATTTGGTCAGGGTTTTTTTTTATGGTAGATTCTGGATGTTTGCTGTGACTTTGTTACACTTCCTGAACTCCTGTTATGTCTTTGCTCGAATCCGGTTCAATCTTCACATTTACTGTTGTTCTCGGTTCTCATTCTGCGGAAATGGTGTTTGTCTTGAGCACAGGACCACTTTGGTGTTTGTCCGCGGGATTTTTATTGATGGCCCTTGAGTCGGTGCACATCCGCCATTCTCCTCTGTTCTTGGGGGCAAGGACTGTTGGCACAACACATGGGCTCAGGCTTTCCCTTATCAAACCTTTTTCCAATAGTTCTTGTACCTGTTTTCTAATTTCCTCATTATCCTTGGGGCTCATTCAATAATATGCTTTATTTGGTAAGCTGGCTCCGGGTATAAAGTCAATATGGTGACTAATACTCCGCTTGGGGGACAACTTGTCTGGCAAGTCGTCCACCACTATATCCGTAAATTATTCCAATATTTGTTGTATCTCCATGGGTAAATCTGTTATTTATGTGTGTAAGAGAATTGTCCTTGTTTTCTTGACTACAACATATCCTATTTCACTGCCCTCAACCTGCTTTAAAAACTGCTTTCCACTCACTAGCAATGCTTTGGTTTTGCTTGTTTCAGCTGCTCCCTTCTCTTCTTTGATAGGCACAAGGGTATGCCTGACCCCATCTTTCTCGAATTTATAACAATTCATCACTCCATCGTTTGTTACCTTCCTATCATATTGCTAAGGCCTGACCAACAATATGTGACATACGTCCATCGGCATGATGTCACAGATAATTTTATCCTTATATCTGCCTATTTGAAATTCAACCTCGCTTTGCTCGTCCACCAGTAATTGGTGCCCCTTTTGTAACCATGAAACTCTATATGGACTGGGTTGCTTTAAACGCTTTAGCCCCAGCTTTTCCACCATTTCTGTGGATACCAAATTGTCCATACTTCCACTGTCAATTATCATCTTACAACACTTACCCTGTGATTTGCAAATTGTCCTGAACAGAGCTTTCTGTTGCGTCTGTTCGGTACTCTCATCGACTGGTTTCAACATTACCTTATGTAGCACTAAAGCTTCTCCCGTCTCTGGGGCATTCTCTGCCTCTTGAGTGAGTGCTGTTGTTTCCTCCGGTTGCGCCACATATGCACCCCGCTGTCCAACTGAATCTGCTTCTAGACACTCAAACGAACGATGCCCCCACTTATGGCATCTATGGCATTGATAACCAATCCCCCTTCCTCGGCCATTTCCTCTGTTGCGTTGGAACGATCTGCCACCTCTCACACTGTCTCCTTTTTCTGTTGTTCCCGAAGTCTTCGAACTGTTGGCTTCCTCACTGTTGCTGGCAGTCCGGCCCCTGCCATAGGACTGGCCTTTCCCTCTGGCGGACCCTCATCCTCTCTGGGTATTCTGTCTTTGGGTAATTTTCTCCTTTGCTTTCACTGCGTTCTGGTATGCCTCCTCAGTATTGTTTGGAGACAAAATACTTATTTCATCCAAAATGTCCATTCTCAGTCCATTAACATATCGAGTTGTCCTTTCTGCAGTATCTTCTGTATATTCGGCTCGCAAATCCACTTGGTGGAACTCCTCTGTGTACTCCTTCACAGTCAATCCCCTCTGCCTTAAGTTCTGTACCTATCTATGTAACGCAATTTGATAGTCCCTTGGCAGAAATCTGCCCTTCAACTTTGTCACCATTCTTGTCCAAGTTTTAATTGGCGTTTTGTTCAACCTCTTCCTCTCATTCTGGACACTATCCCACCACAGAGCTGCGTGTTCTTTCAGCTTTGTCGCTGCAAATTTGACTCTACGGTCTTCACTAACTTCCTCGCATTCAAAATACTTGTCCATCTCACTAATCCAATCCAACACAACATCAATAGACAAACTACCATCGTACGTCAGGAGTTCTGGTTTAGGTCTACTGTTTGATAATAGGACAGACTTCAGCAATTTCACCTCTGCTAATTCACCTTCAGGTCCATCTGCTGCCACTTCTACTTCTTCTTCACTTACATCGCCCATTTCTGGATCTCTTCGCCTACCTGCCTCTACTACTTCCAAACGAGCAGTAAGAACTCTGAGTTCTTCTCGTAATGCTTCATCTACCATTCTACGAGCACCTCGGCCTCACCCTCATCTTCCTACGTCCATTTTTTTTTTCAATCTACTCAACTCAACGCTCTGATACCACTCTGGTGTAACCCAGCCCAATGGCCCACGCTTTACACATTGGAATGTGTATACATGTCAATACAAAGTCCTTTGTTTCCCTACGTGGAGATTGTCCGCGGGATTTCTATGCTATGGTTGGTAGCTGGAGTTACTGCCAGCACCTAATGCACTTTCCTCCTACCTTGAAACTTACCTCCACTCGCTCTTCGTGTCAAAACCCTGGTCCTTGTGGTTGTTTGGGATTATACTTTTGCATCCTTCACACTAAGAGTCTTTGGTGAGGGTTTCTTGGGCTCCCTCTGTGGAACGCCATCTGCTCTGCTAAGTTTAATGTTTGCAACCTTCTGCTAATGATAATCCTCGAACTCTTCTCTGCTCAGCTTACCTGTAAACATAAGGAAAATGCTGCTCGAAAATGGCTGTTATTCGGCTCTGAACTGTGGTTCGAAACTGGTAAGTTTAATTGCTCATTCTCCTTATGCATGCACGTGTTCTGTAAAATTTTCCCAATGTTTGTTTGCTTGCTGTAACTTGTTGATGGTCTGCGAACACATCTTCGTAATTTGGTCAGGGTTTTTTTTATGGTAGATTCTGGATGTTTGCTGTGACTTTGTTACACTTCCTGAACTCCTGTTATGTCTTTGCTCGAATCCGGTTCAATCTTCACATTTACTGTTGTTCTGGGTTCTCATTCTGCGGAAATGCTGTTTGTCCTGAGCACAGGACCACTGTGGTGGTTGTTCGTCATTGGAAATAGGTATTACCTCCTGTCCCTGCTTCAATTTTACTCGGCTTATTTTATCGTGACTTACCCTCCTGGCTCCTTCTATCTACAGTCTTTCAACTCGTCCGTGACGTCGGTATGGTTAACTTCGATTTCGTTTACTCAGGGATTTTCTGGTCTTTTCATTCTCCGTACACATTGGTACATTTGCTTGAAGGGTTTTCCCTCTGCTATGTTTGTGACACAGTTGTTTTGTTGGTTGCAGGTCGCTGTTGGCAACCTGGGTGTGCGAATCCTCCAATCTTTATTTTATACAGTCCGTTTGGTCCTTGGTAGGCCTGAATCCCAAATATCTTGTTAGTTTTCTTGCACGATAGGTGCCCATGGTCGCTGTAAGGTTATTCAGGGTTCTTTGGTCGTTGAACGAAGTTTGTTGTTGTTATGTCCTTTTCAGTCACTGTTATGTCAAGTTTGAAATGCGAATGGTTGTCGATATTTTTTTGTTAAACCCTCATCCAGGGTTTTTGGCTTATAACGCCATTCCAGTCATGCGTTTTGTCATTACGTTATTTATAAGAATGAACTATTTCATATATGCTTGTTCTGATTTTGACAATGGTAAAATTTATCGGTGGCTTTCGATTTTCTTGCAATGGAATTTAGAAAGGATACACAGCAATGTTACCTCTGTTATATGGTCATTTTCTGCCTCTGTTCTGTGGTTGTTCTTCTGGTTACAAGCGCTTGCTCGTGGTTGACTCCTGTGCACAATTCCCTTTCTCAGACTTCTGGAAATTGTGCTTCTTGGTCCTTGTTTAACCGTGTGCAAAAATGCATCCAATACTTGTATGCTTGTATTAGATTATGTGACTGTAAATTATACAGACATTCGTCTAATGCTTGCTGGCTAACTGTATGTTCGTGTTAGAATATATATGACAGCATATTAAACAGACATTCTTGATGTGGTATTTTATCAAACTGTAAAGAAAAGTTTATATTAGGCGAACAGTAGAAAAATTATATAGATGGACAATAGTTTTGAATGCTTATGGATTGATTGTTTTTATTTCTCTTCTTCTGTAATTGATTGAACCCCTCTCTGTTACATTTTGGTTTCTTTTATATCCCTCTATTTCAGTTGATTTTTGCAGTTAATCAAACTGTCATAGAATCTGGTTACAAAAAATCTTGTTATCATTAATAACTATATTTGCGTGACATTACAAGATTTGGATGAACAGTTTGTCATTACTCTCCTAATTCAACGAACTATTTCCTAACTAACGTTCGAGCTACAGTAATTATAATTATTTAATTAAAAATGCCTGAATTCACTACCTTTGTAAAACAAGTTAAAAGAAAAACTATCACAGTAAAAATTAACTAGTCCAGTTGATTAATAGCCTGCAAACCTAGTCGAGACTTTGCCTAGTTACGGTGAGCTGGATGCTCCTGCATCAATATATTTTTAATAAAATCCATCACTTTTATAATGAATTAAGACAAAAATTATAAAATTAACAAAAATTAAAGTCAAAAATTTTATAATAGCCTGCAAACCTAGTCGAGACTTTGCCTAGTTACGGTGAGCTGGACAAAAATTATAAAATTAACACTTTACTATTTATTATTAAAAATTTCCCATATTAAAATAAATTTTAACATTCATATAATTAATTTGTAATATATTTTTAAGGCTTTGTCTACCGACACCACAAATTTTCCTGGATGGTAAATATTTTGCCAAAATCCGATAATTTGTTTTTTTTTTAATCAGAATGTTGTAGTTTTTTCTTTTCTTTGTATGGTGGAAATGGATTCAGCACCATCAAAAAGCCCTTGAGGAACCCAAAATCCTGAAGTTTGATAGATGTAACCTAGATTTTCAAAAATTTCTACTAGATCCATTATTTTCCAGGCTAATTTGTGGACTATTTAGACTATGATATATTTTCATATTGACATGAATGAGATCATATCCTAGGAAGTTTGTACCTAGTACAAGTGTCCATAGACAGTCTAGTCTCTTATAAAGCCAAGTTGATCTCCTGCATTACAATCAAGATCTATAGATAGTTGATTATATGATAATTACATTGATTTAGAGATTGATAAATTGATTGAAAGAGCTTGCTGCTACTCATAGAATTATATTCTCACCATGACACTGCAGTCGACAAGTTTTAAAAATAATGAGAAAGTTTGTCATTTCACTCATCCACAATACACACTAACCAAGAAGTTGTTAAGTTATCTTCTACTAATATGTTAAATTGATCAACTCACTTCTATGATTTTAGATGATTTTCTTGATGTTGCACCACTATCTACTCTTTCATGTTGACATACTTTCTTAGTCCCACTGTGTTGAATAACTTTTCCTTAACTATCAATTCTAAGGAATCTCATTAATGGAGGAACGTGTATAGGCCCACTTTACTTTTCTCACATCTTCACTCTCACTTAAACACTTATTTTGGCACCCTTAGGCTTTTACTCTATTGGTTTTATAAGGTGTAAAACAAAGGTAAGATAAATAACTAGTGCATGTAATACACTTAAATAGATTAAACTTGTCTTATTCTTATGATCAATATACATTTTGACATCTTCTTCTTGTTGTGAAGAAGATCACATCAGATTCTTGACTTGGCATGTGAATATATGTTCAAGAGGACCTGAGCTGAAAACAAAAACTAGAAATGACCCATTCCAATGTTTGCATTAATATTTATGATGAAATATAATCATATATTAGTTTTGGTGTAACTAAATGAAACTATGAAGACAATACCCATAATGCCATAACTCGTGCATTTCAATATTTACTGAAAAATAGGATTTCAAAGCATGTTTTTACATAATGACTTCTTCCCTGAAGCCCTTGGGTTTCTTCTACATGCATAAAACATGTCAAAACATTTGGACTGCCACTTTCCATAGTTTCTAGGCTATGACACCAATTTCAATATGGTTGTGATTTCTTTTATATTTCTATTCATATAGTAAGGTTCATGTCGAGTTCCCTGCATAGAGGAATGGTACCCTTATCTGCTAACTAATAGTGCATTCAGTGAGAAATATTTATGTACATGTATATATCTTACTCATAGCTGCTCTTGTGTTCCTATAACTTGTTTAGATGATGAGTTAACAACAACATGGAATAAATACACAAAGTTCACAAAAACACATCTATGACTCCTATAATAGTATCACTAGAGGTTTCATACAACAAAAATGAGCAATTTGTGGACAGTCCTGACTGCCCTTACTAGATTTCAATCCAAAATTTATTTAGCTTGAAATAAGAGAATGAAAACCAAGCATTTACTGAGCAAGAAACTCTTAAACTTTTAGTAATTATTTGTAGCTCAATCTAATATCATTGGACAAACACATTCCTTAGGTTTAAGTATAAATAAACATTATAGCACTAATCGAAAGTTTGTATTTGGTGTATGTCATGTTGACAGCTTCATGTTCATGGGTTCATGCCATAATGACAAGCTTATATCCATTAATCCCTCAATTTTTACAGTGCAATTTAAATTCACATGAATCCCTTACAATCTCATAGCCTTAAAAAGACAATCATCATCCAGTGTAATATTTATTGTTCCCATTATTAAAAGGTTAAGGTTGCATTAAATCTGAGAAAATTATGAATATAAAAATAATATTCTAATAGTAGAAATGCATGAACCTACTCTTAGAAGAGCTCAACCCTTACACTCAGGTATTTTAAGCTGGAGGTCACACATTTATTGCAACATTATCCAAAGGAATGGTATAATTTCGTCCACAGGTATTTATTGTTTAATCTAGTCAATCTCAACATATATCATTGCAGACATGGTTATAGTTTTTCATGGACTAGGTGGTATGTATCAGCAAGATCGTATATGAAGTCTCTGAGCTCTATAGGACCAAGATTCATGGTTCCAAACATATATATATAATATATATATATAATATATATATATATATATATATATATATATATATTTATATATATATTATATATAATATATATTATATAGATAGACTTAGAAAATGTGAATCTTGGGAACTATTGAGGCTCTTCCGCAATAACACCGCTGTAAGGAAACTCATGTACTTCAATTTCATATTTAACTTCATGGAGAAAAACACTAGATAAAATCTCTAGTGCAGGTCCATCCCTTAGACCATTTCTTACTACATAATATGTATAACTTATATATAGAATTATCAAGCAAATTTTAACCCTTCTCGAATCTTATGATAGTCAAGACAATATAAGCAGTCCATTCATACAACTACCACATACTATAAATAGGCCAAAGGGTTTTCTAGTGAAGTTATCTATGCATCCTCCTCATGCAGATCAAATCTCAACACTAAGGGTTCATTAGATTGAATCTTAACACTAAGGAGTCATCATAACATAAAATTCCATCATAGTAACTTTGATGTTAAAAAACCATCAACCTCTTAATTATATTTCTCTAAATATCAAGAATTGGATAAGAGTCACCATATAGGTAACACTCGGGTGAAATGTGTATCCATGTCGTAGTAGAACTATATATGCAGTAGCTTATACAAAGGACATAAAAATATGTCATAAGAAATGAAACTGTTATAGAAACTACTCATAATCCTTAATGATATACTCAAAGTTCTTCCACAATACTAAGCAAGTGTCTAAATAAGCCATCATCACTTCCAAAACCACATATTTAAACATACAAGTTGTAAAAAATGAATTTGTTTCTTAAATTTTAATAGAATCATTTGCTCAGATCTAAGATACAGTTCTTAAACACTGAACCCTCTTGTTGATTGAAAACATAATAAACTAATAATATATAGCTGAAGAGAAAGAATTTAAAAACCTCTTGGCACAATTGTTACATAATAAGTTGATGCAAAACTTGTATAGTAGTGAATGTGAGCTTTCAATATGTCCAAATAAAAAAACTGAACTAAATATTGTCTGCTGGTTTTCAATGCATTTATCTAATTAAAATAAAGCCATGAACTTTTGAAGACTCCTTCATTGAATATTAGAAGCACCATTGTTGATAGTAGAGTGCATATTGTATAAAATCCTGTAGATTCACAAGCTCATGCAATGTACTAAAGAAAAATACAAGAATCTACTACTTTCAACCAGCAGAAACCAATAGATCAATGAAAACAATATGAACAAGAAGAAGGTAAATCAATGGCACATAACAAAGTATGTATCTAGGGAAAGCCACTCCTCAAAACCCCGCTATCTATATTACATATATAAGAAATATGAGTGAATATACAAAGCTTGTTATCACTAGAATAATTCCGCACAAGTGTGATCAACTCTCTCAACTCACACTTAGCTAATTCTGTAGCTCTCCAAGATCCTAATCTCTTACATTAATTCCTACGATGAATATCCCATATTTAAAGGGAATTCATTCTTCCAAAATTGTGCAATCCAAACAAATTATCAATCTTCGATGCATGCATGATATTTACACTCCAGTAAACAATACAACTGATAGTAGACTACCTCCACACTCTAGTATCAGCTGGATCTTTCTCGGAATTGACATGCATGAGCTTCTCATGAGGGAACAGTTAATTGGAGTAGCACTAGTGGATGCATCAGTGCACCAACTGACTATTAGTCCTCTATTAGTTCCAAAAACAATTTGGAACTAATTTAACTGAACTTAACTCATCAAACTGAGTGATCTAATTTCCAACTCAATTTAAACTCACATTGGACCCCTAATTCTTAGAGAGAACATATACATGACTAGAAATACTTCCAACTCAAAATTATTAAGCTAACTACATTAATTAAACTTAATTAAATATTTACAAGTTGCTATGAGAATAGAATTCGATTTTAATTCTCAGTTTAGTTCAAGGAAAAATTTAAATGGCATTTCTTGTTGTCATTTATCAACACGTATTCCCAGCTTCCCCTATTTAGCATCACTTCTTGCAGAGATATTGGAAATTTGTCACCACCAAGGTCTAGATAAATCTACATATCTACTGAGAATTTTACAACCTGGCACCCTGGTGTTCTACCTTATGCTGATACCAATCACAATGTTCATTTGACATTCACCTATCAATGGAATACTATTGATATCTATTCAGACACCTATAACATAGCTTGCAATCGTCAAAACCAAAACATGCCCAATTAACTAATACAAATATGTCGATTCCCAAAGTATCACAATACCACACTATGAAATGATTGTTCATTTGCATGCCAACCTAGGAACACTGTGAAGTATGGAACTTTGTACCATTAACCCTATTTTATCTACCTTTTATGACTTTGTTCCCAACACTTGGGTCAATCCCTTTAATTAAATACTTTGATCATTATGCACTAAATTTCTTTCACCATTAGCTAACAATATTGAGACAAAATGAATCAGCAATTTATGAATGGAAGAAGCTATAGACGTGTCAAACATCAACTCGTTTGTAATATGAATTTATTATATTGATATCAATTGTTGTGAACTATTATTAACATAAAAACTAAAAGGCTTACTTAACAAATAATAAAATACTTGTCATCAACATAAAAATGAAATAATTAGTCAAAAAATAATAAAATAACTCGTGCATAAGTTTAACCAATACCAATCATTTCTCTCTATGACATAGATTGTACTCTCCTCTACCAGAGTGAACTTGCAACATATATATAGAGTGGTCCAATGTTCTCCAACGAGGGTAAGTGAAGATATAACAAATAGAAAACAAAGAAGCATCAATATATCCATGAAACCTTTTATCTCAGGTAGGTAAATTTCAAATTATGAGATATATGACCTTCAATAAGTTAAACATCGGAATTTATAGATTTCTCAATCATATGAAACTCCTTCCTTTAGTGGCACCTAGGATGGTTGAAATATTTAAGAATAATTAAAAATAATGTTCTACTCATAGCTACCTAAGCATAGAAACTCTTACATCCATGTCACGTTCTATGATGTTGTGTAACCCAATATCAAGGAAACTGTTTTTTTTTTTTCTCTCTGAATCCAACATAGGCCATTATTTCGGCAAAATGTCATTAATGTGCTGGTCAGCCAAAAGCAATTTCCTTGTAATAGGTGGCCATACTCATTAGAATAGGTTGCAATTCCTTGCTACCTCGTGAGATACAGTCTATGCAATGAATCCCTTAGCTACATGTCATCCATACAATAATCAAATTTTATGGCCATCCCTAGCACACCATGAAGATTTTCTCTGGGCCTCCCTCCACTAAGGTTTCATCCTACAGATGGGGACGGTGTGGAAGAAAGGTAATTTTGAATCGGGTAGGTGGTCTTAGGAAAATTCCCAAGGGTTGGGAGTGGAGAGGGATTTATCCAGGAAGCCCTCAACAATTGGGTGGAGATAGGAAAATTCCTCAAGGTATGATGAAGGAATTCTGAGGCATCCAAGCTTGGAGGCTAGGTCATGTCATATTAATTATTCATCTAATGTTTACCTTGGCAGGCCAATGAAAGTGGGTAAATGTGGGAGGGGGCATTACAAAAAGACTAAAGAGATTGGCTTAACATTTTATTGATATAAAAAAATTATTCAAAATTCGAATAATGAAATATAGGTGGAACGATAACCAAACCAACTGCATTAGCATTATCAGGTTCACATAGGTCATAGAAACGAGAGCCATACATACTTGTAACTCAATTTCATGCTAAGAAAAGTTTTTCTAGATGTGAATTCTATAGCAAGTAGGTCTTCTCTCTCTCCTCTACTGCGCTCTTACAACAAATGATGACTCACTTTCAATCTAAACATAGCATTAGTTGAATTTCCCTATAAGTTATTGCAATCGAAAATGAAAAAATGAAAGGAAAGGTATACATTAGATTTGAGATAAGTAGAAATAGATCAAGGTTGTTGAATAAATCTACAAAACAAATTAACCAACGATTTGTTTTCAACGGCTAGCTCTGGGTCATGATGCGTCCATGTTATTTATTCCTTCAAATTAGTTGATTTCTCACCTTGTCCTAAGGATGAACCACATTAGTTGATTCGAAACGTCAACCAAATCCTAATGATGTGATTAATCTGAAACACTGATATTTAAATCTTAGGCTTCTTAGAAAATAAAAGTGGAGAGCAAACAATAAGAATAAAATATGTCATTAAGAGAGAAGTGATGTTTAATCACGTCATCCATCCTTCCTTTAAATTTTTTTTCGCTAGGGGGATCTAGTTGAGATTGATGAAATCCAATGACCTGTATCAACGACACTATGCTTGGAGACCAACCAAGTAGTTATGACTACATGACACTGACTACATGGTGCTTGGAGACGAACCAAGTGATTACGACTACATGACAACGCTTGGAAAATGTTGTAGCATTTTTTAGTTTTGATTAGATAGAATATTTCAAAAAATGTTAAGTTAGGATATGGACATACAATAGTAAATAAAATGTTATTCTAAAAAATATTTTGATGATGATGTCCATATCCAAGAAACTGTTAGGTTAGTTTCTCTAGAAAATGAAGGCAAAAAGAAAATGTTAGGTAGAAATTAAACAATTAAACTCTGAATGTGAGAAAATCCAAATGCCACTACTTTCTCTGAAAAATAATAATTGTGTGCAGCTTGCTTTAAATTACACAACCGATGACAGTCAAACTATTTAATTTTGATTGCCTCATGCTTTAAATTTGATGTTCGAGATAGAGAATAAACATATGTCCAAACTATTTAATCTTCACAGATCAGTAGTTAGGTAGAGAATAATAAGGTGCCCATCAATTTAATCTGAGCCCTTGGATGTTATAAGGGTAGATTTAGATAGTTTATTTTTTTTAAATAAGAAGAAAGGATAAGGGTTTGCTAGCTTAAATTCACCCATTAATTGAAGAAAAAAATGATAGGATAAGCAAAGGGTAAGTAGAGAAAGGTCGCAGAAGTTTAATGGTTGATTGTACAAAATGTACATTTATCATGTTTCTATGCTCATGAGGTAGTTACACAAAGAAAATGAAGGACTACAAGTCAATTTACTAACCTCCTTCATTATCATTTATTCCATAAGAACCCCTTTTCCTATGGTAAAAACCCTTTTTACCTAGGAAAGGTAAAACGTCATGAATAATCCCTTCTTACCATATAAATCCCTTCTTACCATATAATTCCCTTTTTCCCATAAAATTTTCCCTCCCAATCATATTTTCATATTAACATTAATTTATGTATTAAATCCTTCGAAGTCCCCTTTTCCTCTATTATATAGTTCCTTTAATATAATATCCAAAAACCCTTTAGCTTCATTAGAAACTATGCATATCACATCACAAATCGGTGAAGCCATGGGCCTTTAAAATATGCAAATACCATAGCCTTATTAATAAAACTATGTATTTCACAAACATCGTATCGGTGGATTGAAGAACCCTATAAAACATGCACATGCAATAGTTTTATAGTAAAACTAAGTATTATACAAATATCGCAACCTTTCATATAAACATCGCATCGCATATCAGTGGGTTGAAAGTCCTTTATATATTAAACCCTACCCACATTGTAAACTCCAATCCTCGATTGTGTTATCATAGCCCGGACCCGACCACATATATATATCATAGTATATTCCCATATCACGTCTACCTCTCATCGTGAGTCCCAACCAAAGCCATGACTCCCCGCCAACTCCGATAGCGATGTGCGATAAGCCATGGACCCAATGCTGCATACATTCTAGTTAAATGCCATTTCGCATCTCGCCCCCATTGCATCCCTTTGCGATGGGCCTACCCCCGCCCACTCTGATAGCGATATGTGATTAAACGTGGTACCCGATATCTTTATCCGCCCAATTCCATTAAATTTCAAATCTTCCATGTATTATTTTTTGATGATTTTCTATGTTAAATCGATTTTTGATTTAAACCTAGAAATGACCCAAAACTTCCATTTAAGCACTAATCATTGTCTTAAACATGATTAAGCCATTCTCACCTTAATTAATCCTCTGTACTCTCCCTTTCACACTTTTTATCTCTCGATAGTTAAAAGGTTAACTATTTTTCTCCATGAAACACATTTTTTCACCATTTTCCTCTGTTTGCCTATTTTAAACACAACACAACCCAATAATGCCTTTGCAGCCGATTTAAGCTATCATTCTCACCTCTGATATGCCCTAGACTCCTTCTGATAGCCTATCAAGCTTAGCTGAGACATTGAAGACCATCTGCCACTTGACTTTTTTCTTAATAATTTTTGGATTTTGCAGGTAAGAAGACTATTGTTCCATGTTTTTAAACAAAAAGCCTATGTAACAATTTGGAGACTAAATGAAGGAATTTACTGTGAAAAACACAGTAAAAACCTGAATGCATAGAAAGGGCTAAAGAAGCATAGTAAAATTTATTCAAAAGGGTGAATGATATACACAGAGTTTAAACATATCAGATAAAAGGTTAATTGAAGGAATTAGCCAACGTGAAGGACATAAACAATCAATCAACTTAAAGGGACAAAATATCGTATAAAAGCTAGCACAACGTGAATATAAGGAGACAGCAAGAAGCAGTTCAATAGCTACCCCTATCTTCTTGCCATGAAGATCTTCTTTATTCCTAGAATAAATCTTAAACAGTTTTAAGATATTTGTAGTTTTATTGTTGTATAAATAACTCCTTTTCTATTTTTTAAATGGTTCGAAGTTGAAGATTCATAGCTCATTGCTTGTAATGTTTTTGACTGTTAATGCTACTTTGAACCTAGAAGCCACCTTTGAAGGAAGCTTTTGTAGACTCTTGATGTACTAAATCTGTCTAGAACCTTAATACAAAGCAAAGGATTCTGAATATGGTCTTGCACAATTTGTGTTATCTTGTAAGTTTTTCCAATTTTTCAATCATTATGTCTTTCTTCATATGCTTATGACTTGCAGAGATATATAGGTAGGAAGAATTCGAGTTTCAATTGATTCCTGTAAGCTCCTAAAGTGATCATCTATTAAGAGACTAGATTAATGCAACTGTTTGTGTAGCTAATCCCCTCTAATCAATAAATCATCAACATATTCTGTAAGCATTAATTATACTACCTTGAACCTCTGGAATGTAGTTTAGTAAGTTTTCCAACTTATGATTGTTCTATTTTACAGTCTAGAAACTGTGATAATCATATTTTTTTGTTGTCTTCTACTCACCACTATTTTGACCTATATCAACGTGTAATGCTTTATAGCAACCCCTTGCTAAAGTATTAATAAACCCCGAAGGATTTATTACTTCAATTTTGCATTTGTCTTCATTCATTGTTCTTCCATAAACTTAAACCAAAACCGCCCCAAAACATTTATTTTAGATGCTCTGGCACTGGTAACCTAATCTGCTACTATCTTAGAGGTACAACATCAGACTAGCGCCATTGTCGGGGATTCAAATTTCATTCAAATTTCCCTTGGGACAATGATATCCATTCACTCTTTTCCTTTAAAGATCATTAAAGGTTTAGAAAGGTTAAAATCATTCACCCTGGCGACTCCACACTCCCAAGTTGGCACCTTATAAACATACTAGATCTCGTTTAGAAGGTGAAAAAGTTAGTCCTTTGTTAGATCCTGAAAAGATTCTGAGAAAAGCCAGATCTAAAAGAGGACACCATCGATCATCTTCTTCTTCCTCTTTAGTCCTACAATCTAAAGAATTAGAATCATTTGTCCCCTATAGGAATATCCCATTTGATCCTGATTATTTTCTTTTATCACCCAGGGTTGCTAAAATTCTAAATAAAGGAGTTGATTTCAAGTTAGCATACCTTATTCATTCATTACAATCTCATCCAAAACCCACACTACCACCAGGATCACCTATCACTGAATCTAATTTCGGTGTTAATCTACCTGAATATAAACCCACAGATTTCATACCCCCTACCACCTATCCATTCGCTTCTATTTTTTATCAACCTGAAGCTTCATCTTTTGAACAATCTAAAGAGACCTTCTCTGTGTATACCAATCCTCACTTTGAATCAAAAGAATGTATTCCTTTATAGGTCCCAAATTCAGTTCTTAAGACTCCTTTGAATTTTTTTCAGAAGATCTCCTCCTCCTTCACCTCAACTATTTCACCAACTCCTAAGACACCATCTTCTTCCTCTTCTTCATCCTCTACATCCACACAAACACCTCATACTCCACCTAGACAACCTCATACGTCTGGACAACCTCATACACCTAAAGCACCTCGTACACCACCTATTATCATTTCTTTCAAACAAATTGTACAAGCCAGATATCCTGCCTTAGTCTTACCTAATAACCCTGATGCATTCCCAGCTAGATATTTAAAATACCTTCCCAAGTACAATGGAGAAATGGTCCCTCAACTGAAGACCATCTTCAATATTTCCTTGAATTTGTAGACAACATGAACATAGAAGCAAATAATGTTTAGATGGGATTGTTGGTACAGTCATTAGAAGGAAACATAAGGATTTGGTTTAGGTAGTTACAAGTATCTTCCATTAGAAATTGAGAAGAGATTACTACCATATTCAAAAATTAGTGGGGTGTCAAAAAGGATCCTCTTTATTTTCTCATAGAATTTGAAGAGCTTAAAAGGAACTTTGGTGAACCAGTTGCATATTTTATCAAAACATCTAACAAACTCTATCACAAAATGTCTGCTGATTAGAAGCCTCATGTAGTAGCAACTAAGTCTAGATTTTCCAAAGCTTTCGATGATGACTTTGTTGTTATGCTACGAGCGAGAACTTCAAGAACTCTTGAAGATATGCAAACAAATGCTATAGAAATAGAAGCAAATAGAGAAACCTCAACTTCTTTGAAACTTAAGGAAGAAAAGGCCGAAAGGAAACTTAAATCTGTTGAATAAGCCTCTAGTTACTCTAAGACTAAGTTAGAAGACTCAAAAATAGATGAAATAACATCTCTTCTGAGAAACCTATCAAATATGATTTCAAAGATTGAGACCCAACTTAGAACAATACAACAAAGAGTTACTAGACCTCAAAACAGAAACCAAGGTCAGTATAAGAGAAACCAACCACTACAAATTCTTCAGAGACCTACCAATGATCAACAAGTTCCTACTCATCTATTGATAGATGACCAACAACCTGATGATAATACTATGACAACTACTAAAGATATTAATAGTATGGATTCTTCTTCTTCTAATCAAACAACCATCATTCCTCTCTCTCAACAAAATCAAGTTCAAGAGGATTAGGAAGCTGCATAGGTATCTAAAAATCATGATTTTTTTGAATTTTTAATTGTAGAATTAAACAAAAGGTATGATCTTAGACCTACGCCTGGTCCTAGGAGACCTTCAAAGGAAACTCCAATGATTGAACTACGTACCAAGACTATTGAGGCTCAAAAAGCTCTCACTCCATCATTAGAACAATCAAATGATACTACCCAAGATGGTAAAAACATTTTGACTACATTTAATATTGAAAAGGAAGTAGAAAGGGTTAAGATCCCAATTCCATTGTTAGAACTTTCTAAAAACCCTGGTTACAAAAGCCAGGTGACAAAATGGACACAAAACACCTCGGTTGATGCTGAAGGTGATGTCATAAGTCTACAAGATGAAAAACCAACAGTAGTCTTTTGCCCTAGTTTAGACATGATAGATGAGATAGTGCCTCCCTTCTATGCACCTCTTAAAACAAATGACTCCATGTTATACAATTGTATGCTTGATTCAGGAGCATCACACAACCTTATGCCTAAATCCATCATGGACCTTTTGAAATTAGATATCACTAAATCTTACCATGACCTGTACACCTTTGATTCCAAAAGGGTGCCCCATTTAGGATTGATCAAGGATTTAGTGGTTACCCTTGCCCAAATCCTAGTAAAAAGTGTAGTACTTGACATTGTTGTTACAAATATCCCTTGCAAGTTTGCAATGCTCCTTTCTAGGACATGTTGTGCCAAACTAGGGTGAACTCTACAGGTGGACATGTTATATGCTACTATTCCTATTTATGGAGGACAGTAATTGAGATTATATAGAGAGGTAAGATTTGCACATACTCTTTGTAAGACTGACTTGCCAAGGAAACATCCAATTTATGCAATAGATGAAGACTTTGGTTTTTTTTAGCTCACTTCAAACCAACAAAAAACTCAAGTGAAAATTGAAGAAGTAATAGAAAGTCTTGAACCAAAACAAACTGATATTTCGAAATTGTTCTTTGATGGCTCTTGCATGAAAGATGGGGCAGGAGCTGGTGTTGTTTTAAATTCTCCTGAAAAGGAAAATATAACACAATCATGTAAATTAGATTTTGAAGTTATCAATAATGTTATGAATATGAAGCTTTCCTTTTAGGATTGTAGCTAGCCAAAAGCTTGAAAGTTCAGAACTTAAGTGTTCTTACTGATTCTGAACTTATTGTTAAACAAATAAAAAATTCTTGCCAAACTAGACACCCATGACTCCGGTCCTACCGAAATGAGGTATGGGATTTAGTTGAAAATCTTTTTGATGCCTTTAATTTGACTTACATTCCTAGAGATCAGAATGTTCATGCAGATGCCTTGGCTGTCTCTGTTAGCGCTTTTAAAATCCCTGATCATACTGATGTATTATATCAGATTCAAGTCAAATACAGGCCTTCTATCCCAGATAACCTCAAACATTGACAAATATTTGAAGATGATGAACAACTGAAATCCTTTTTACAGGTAATAGATGATTTTTCGTTTTTGCAAATTGATGATGACATAGCTGAAATAAGTGAAAATGTAGAAGAAAATGACACTTCAGATTTTAAAGCCCAGATTGCTAATCATGACATTATTCAATTGTCAAGTAATTTTATTCCGAAGGGACTCATTCCTTTAGAAAAATTATTCGATCAGAATGATGTTTTCCAAAACCTGTAGTCTATTTCTCCAGAAGATGGCATTGAAGAGATTAACATTGGAATTGTTGAAGACGTTAAAAACATCAAATTGTGCACATCTCTAGACCTAGAAATAAAAACGTAGTATTTTATGTTGCTGTAAAATTATAAAGGCATATTTAAATGGACTTATTCTAATTTAAAAACCTATGACACATCTTTAATACAACACAAGATTCCTCTGAAGCAAGAAGAAAAACCATATTAGCATAAGCTTAAAAGGATAAATCCAGCTCTTCTACCTAATGTAGAAAGAGAAATTAAGAAAATGTCAGATGCACATATCATCCTTCCTCTTAGATATTCTAATTGGGTTGAAAATATGGTTCCTATTAGAAATAAAAATGGAGAAATAGGACTCTAGATTTCATGAATCTGAACAAGGCATCATTAAAAGATAATTATCCTTTGCCCAAAATGGACCAGTTACTACAAATGGTTTTAGGATCACAAAGCCTGTCTATGCTTGATGGTTTCTCAGGCTATAATTAGGTAAATGTTGATACAACAGATAGAGAGAAGACAACCTTTACAACACCCTGGGGTACATTCATGTATGCAAGGATGCCATTTGGCTTAACAAATGTTGGAGCAATGTTTTAGAGAGAAATGGACATCAATTTCATGGGTCAGATAAATACATTTGTGACTATTTACCTTGATGACATAACTGTTCTTTCTAAATCTAATCAGAAACATTTAAAGCACTTGATGAAGTTTTTTGACAGGTGTAGAAAATTTCGAATATCACTGAACCCAAAGAAGTCTTTGTTTGTTGTTAAAGAAAAAAAATTGTTGGGCCATATAATTTCAAAGGAGGGTGTAGTAATTGATCCCAAACGAGTATCTGCCATAGAATCATTGACCTTGTCTAGAAACAAAAAGGAGATTCAAGTTTTTTTGGGCAAGATTAATTTTCTAAGGAGATTCATTCCCAATTATGCCGAGATAGTGAAGGATATAACATATGTGCTCCAAAAGGATCGTGAATTCAAATGGACTCCCTCTTCTAGGCATGCATTTGAACAAATAAGAAGAGCCATCTTTGCGTATGAAACAACCCTTGCTATTGTTTTATTATAGAAAAATGAAGATTCCATGACCAACCCATAACCTTTTTCAACAAGGTTATGAGATATACTGAGCTGAAGTATGACATCATTGGGAAGCAAGCCTATGCCCTAATTCAAGCTCTAAAATCATTCAAAATGTATGTCTTACACTCACCTATTACAACTTATGTCCTAAATAGTATTGTCAAAATTCTTTTAACCCAACCAAACACTAACCGGAAAAGAGGTAGATGGATCCCTCAAATTCTGGAGTTTGATCTAACTATCAAGAGTACCAAGCTAGTAAAGGGTTAAGGGTTAGATAAGCTTCTAGCTGAATCCAACTGCAAAATACTTGGAATAAATTCTTTTTTAGAAATATAAGGGAAGAATCCACAAGAACCTTTTGTCCTTACAGAAGGGGAGAATCCACAAGAACCTTCTCTTCATCCTACAGGGGATAATCCACAAGAACTGCCACCTTCAGAGCAGATCATTCCTATACAAATTGATGAGAAATATTTGTTGTCAAATTGGTATCAAGATATTGTTAATTTCTTGATCAATTTTGAGTGTCTAGCATCATTCTCCAAAACCCATTATAAAACCCTCCAGTTGAAATCAATCAAGTACTGCATTATTGATGCAAATTTATATTGGAAAGATTCACTTAACATTTTATTATTATGTTTAATAGAATCAGAAATTGAAGGCATCATTGATCAGTTTCATTTTGGATTTTGTGGGGGACACTATGCTTGGAGAGCAACATCATACAAGATTTTGAGGGGAGGATTTTATTGTCCTACATTTCTTGTAAGTAGGGGCAAAGGTAAGAGGTTTTGTTCCTTGCCAAATGTTTGTTGGAAAACATAAATTAGCAGCTCTTCCACTTGTTGCATCAATAGTTTCAGCTCCTTTTTCTCAATGGAGATTAGATTTTATTGTAGAGATTCACCCCACTTCAAGTAATCAACATAGATGGATCCTTACTGCAGCAAATTACTTTACTAAATGGGTGAAAGCAATTCCAGTCAGAAATGCTACTGATGTAGTAGTAATTAAGTTTATTGAGGAGAATATCTTGTCTAGATTTGGTTTCCCAACTCAAATTATAATTGATAATGAAACATCTTTTTTTAGCATTAAAATGATTGAATTTTGACAGAAATATCATATTTTTCTACATCATTCAAATCCATATTACCCTCAAGGTAATGGCCTTGCAGAATCATCAAACAAAAGCTTGGTAAAGGTAATAAAAAAGACACTAACTGATCATAAGAAGAGCTGGGATTCACATTCGATTTATGTAGTATGGGCAAACAAAATTACTCCAGAAAGATCAACTGGCAAATCTCCATTTCAATTAGTCTATGGTAAAGATGCAATCTTCCCTACCAATTTGGCTTTCCTTGTTTTAAAATTTCTGCAGGATGCAACATATGAACCTGATGATTTTTCAATAAGAATCAATTAGATTATTGAACTTAATGAAAACAAAGATAAATTTCAATACAAATCACAAAAATATCAAAATAAGACAAAAGTCTTGTTTTATAGAAGAGCCAGGGAAAGGGACTTTAAGGAAGGTGATCTAGTTCTAAGATGGGATGGAAAGATAGAAGAGAAAGAAAAGCATGGCAAATTCGACAATCTATGGTTTGGACCTTTAGAAATTGTTGAATTAAAGGGTAACAACACTTTTGTGATGCAAAATCTTGAGGGCCAATATTCCACTTATCCTGTAAATGGAAGGTTTCTCAAACATTATATTCAGTACTCAGAAGGTGAAATAGTTTTCATTGTACATAACTTCGGTTTTCTTTTCCTTTCCAAGATTTCAATGTGATATTTCTTAAAGAAAGGACTCCATAGCCCAAGGAGAAGGCACACGGATCTGCAGGTTCTCTGCATTCTACAAGAGAAAGAAGTCCCCAAATGGAGCCAATGTTGTAGCATTTTTTTGGTTTTGATTGGATAGAATATTTCAAAAAATGTTAAGTTATGATATGGACATACAATAGTAAATAAAATGTTAGTTGAAAAAATATTTTGGATGTCCATATCGAAGAAAATGTTAGGTTAGTTGCTCTAAAAAATGAAGTAAACAAGAAAATGTTAGGTATAAATAGAAAAATAACCTCTGAAAGTGAGCAAGTCTGAATGCCACTACTTTTTCTGCAAAATAATAGTTGTGTGCAGCTTGTTTTAAATGCCATAACCCATGACAGTCAAACTATTTAATTTTGACTACTTCATGCTTTAAATTTGATGTTCTAGATAGAGAATAAAGATCTGTCCAAACTATTTGATCTTGGCAGATCAATAGTTAGGTAGAGAATAATAAGGTGCTCATCAGTTTAATTTGTGCCCTTGGAAGTTATAAGGGTAGATTTAGATAGTTTATTTTTGTTAAATAAGAAGAAAGGATAAGGGTTTGCTATTTTAATTCCACCGATTAAGTGAAGAAAAAATAATAGGATAACCAATGGGTAAGTAGAGAAAGGTTGAAGAAGTTTAATGGTTGATTGTACAAAATGTACATTTATCATGTTTCTATGCTCATGAGATAGTTACACGAAGAAAATGAAGGACTACAAGTCAATTTATTAACCTCCATCATCCTCATTCATTCATATGTTTGGTAACTTCCCCTTCATATATCGATTATCATTCATTCCATAAGAACCCATTTTCCTATGGTAAAAACCCTTTTTATCGATGAAAAGTAAAACATCATGAAAAATCCCTTCTTACCATATAAATCCCTTCTTACCATATAATTCCATTTTTCACATAAAATTTTCCCTCCCACTAATATTTTCATATTAACATTAGTTTATGTATTAAATACTTAAAAGTCCCCTTCTCCCATATTATATAGTTCCTTTAATATAATATCTGAAAACCATTTGGTTTCATTAGAAACTATGCATATCGCATCACAAATTGGGAGATCCACAGGCCTTTAAAATATGCAAATACCATAGTTTGATTAATAAAACTATGTATTTCACAACATTGCATCGGCGGATTGAAGAACCCTTTAAAACATGCATATACAATAATTTTATAATAAAACTATGTATTATATAAATATTACAACCTTTCATATAAACATCGCATCGCATATTGGTGGGTTGAAAGTCCTTTATATATTAAACCCTCCCCATATTGCAAACTCCGATCCCCGAGTGCGATATCATAGCCGGGACCCGACCACATATATATATCACAGTATATTCCCATATCATGTCCGCCTCTCGTCGTGAGTCCCAACCAAAGCCATGACTCCATACCAACTCCGATAGCGATATGTGATAAGCCACAAACTCGACGCTGCATACATTCCAGTTAAATTCCATTTCACATCTAGCCCTATCGCATCCCTTCGCGATGGGCCTACCCCCACCCACTCTGATAGCAATATGCGATTAAACTTGGGACCCGATATCTTTATTCGCTCGATTCCATTAAACTTCAAATCCGCCATGTATTGTTTTTTGATGATTTTCCGTGTTAAATTGATTTTTGATTTAAACATAGAAATGACCCAAAACCACCATTTAAGTGCTAATCATTGTTTTAAACATGATTAAGCCATTCAGGCCTAAATTAATCCTTTGTACTCTCTCTTTTGCATTGTTCATCGCCCGATACTTAAAAGGTTAATTGTTTTTCTCCAATTAATGCAGTTTTTTGCCATTTTTCTCTGTTTATCTCTTTTAAACACAACGCAGCCCAATAATGCCTCTACGGCCCATTTAAGCTATCATTTTCACCTTTGATATGCCCCAGACTCCTTCCAATAGCCTATGAAGCTCAACTGAGCTGTTGAAGACCCTCTGCCACTTGATATTTTTTCTCAATAATTTCTGGATTTTGTAGGTAAGAAGACTGTTGTTCCAGGTTTTTAAACAAAAAGCCTTTGTAATAGTTTGGAGACAAAATGAAGCAATTTACTATGAAAAACATAGTAAAAACGTCAATGCATGGTAAGGGTTAGGGAAGCGCAGTAAAGGTTATTCAACAGGATGAATGATATACACAGAGTTTAAGCATATCAAATAAAAGGTTAACTGAAGGAATCAACCATTGTGAACGACATAAACAGTCAATCATCTTAAAGGGGGAAAATATCATACAAAAGCCACCACATCGTGAATATAAGGGGACAACAAGAAGTAGTTCAATAGCTGCCCCTATATTCTTGCCATGAAGATCTTCTTTATTCCTAGAATAAATCTTAAACAGTTTTAAGATCTTTTTATTTTTATTGTTCTATAAATAACTCCTTTTTTGAGTTGTAAATGGTTCGAAGTTGAAGATTCATAGCTCATTTCTTGTAATTTTTTTTACTGTTAATGCTACTTTCAACCTCGAAGCCACCTTTGAAGGAAGATTTTGCATACTCTTGATCTACTAAATCCTTTTGGAACCTTAATACAAAGCAAAGGATTCTGAATATGGTCTTGCACAACTTGTGTTATCCTGTAAGCTTTTCTAGTTTCTCAATTGTTATATCTTTCTTCATATGCTTATGACTTGTAGAGATATTTAGGTAGGAACAATTAGAGTTTCAATTGATTCCTATAAGCTCCTAAATTGATCATCTATTAAGAGACTAGATCAATGCAAATGTTTGTGTAGCTAATCCCCTGTAATCAATAAATTATTAGCATCTTGTGTAAGAATTAAGTATACTAACTTGAACCTCTGGAACGTAGTTTAGGAGGTTTTTCAACTTGTGATTGTTCTGGTTTATAGTCTGGAAATTGCGATAATCATATTTTTTGTTGTCTTCTAATCACCACTATTTTGATCTATATCACTGTGTAATGCTTTATAGCACCCCCTTGCTGAAGCATTAATATACCCCAAAGTATTTATTACTTCAATTCTGCATATGTCTTCATTCATTGGTCTTCCATAAACTTAAACCAAAAACCCCTCAAAACAATTAGTTTAGATCCTCTTGCATTAGTAGGCTAACCTACTACTAACTCATAGATACAATAGAAACCGACCTAACATTACCTACATGAAGCAATCTATGATCCAAGCACTCAAATCCCCCAATTGTAATGAAATAAAATTATTTAATTCTAATATACTTAAGAAGTAATGAAATAAATAATTTTTAAGTTAAATATGTTATTCTTGAATTTGAAACTAAAAAATTGTTCAAATACATTTCATATTATCTGTTAAAATGATGTAATTAAATAATTTATTTAAAAATTAAATTTCCTTCCAACCTAATTCCAATATAAACCTTTTATATAAACCCCTTTTATTATATAATTAATTCCAATATAAAACCTTTTACATAACCCCTTTTATTATATAATTAATTTATGATAAAAATAAATTTAAAACACCGCTTTTTAAATTTAAAAACCACTCATACAAATTTAGCAAATATATTTATATCCATTATATGAAATTCCATAGATCCAATCAAATAAAAGCAAATTCATCTATTAACTTTACTAAAATTTAAAATTTACGTCTAGCGCAACCGTTTTACCTACTAAAAGTTGCATTCAACTAAACTTGAACATGGTCAACCTCGACGACAACAACGTGATGAATAATATCCACCCAACAACAGTATATTAAACTATGTTCGATACTGTTCGTCCAATGATAACAAGTTAATAACGTCTGTTGCCAATAAGTGGCCGGGTGATCAGTCTCATGGATGTGGTGTGCAGTTAAAGTTGTATGAATGTGGTTGCGGTGGGAGGGTGGTTTAGGTTTCAATAACAGAGCGGAAATTATCTTATTATGGGGTTGCGTGGTTTCCGTTTCAACAAGAGAGTGGAAATCATCTTATCATCTTATTATGGGACTGCTATTTATGGCTAGTTGTGGGAGTGTGGTTTTAGTTCCAACAACAGCCAAAATAATCTTATTATGCAGCTCTTATTATGCAGCCAAAATCATCTTATTAGTTGTGGGAGTGTGGTTTTAGTTCCAACAACAGCCAAAATCATCTTATTATGCAGCCAAAATCATCTTATTATGCCGACTTCTATTCAATATTTCCAATCTGCATATTTTTGGGAACTCTCCATTGGTTAAATCAAGGTATTGTCATGTTTCCAACCTTAACTCTAAAAAATACATTAATTGGATAAACAGATTGTCATATTTCTAATCTTATCTTCTAACCTATTGGAAACACATTCCTACCATGATAAATGCATTTCAAGGCATTGATTTTAATCATATATACAAAGAGCATAACTTTATCGTTGACTTAATTTTAGAAAAAGGCATTTCAACATCTGGAGTCGTAACTTATACAATAATCTCCAAAAGAGGCATTTCAACATCCCTAAAGTCATACATGATGCAATAGCGACTCCAAATTTGATTCTGACACTATTCCTACCTTTTAAATAGAAAATGTGTAAGATACTTTGTTTCTACTTCGTCTTTTTGTAATTAAGCTTTTCTAAACATTACATGAACTTTCGATGGATGATAGCATAACAACCACATTATGCTTTTTGTGTTTAGGTTTTTTTATTGTTAAGTTTGATATTATATCATGGAAAAAAAACCATATAATTGTACTTTCTCTATTAATATTAAAAAAGCGGTTTTTTTCGACTGGAAAAAAATGTAGTCAAGTGAAAAACGTTCTCTGACGGCCCATGTGCTCGGAGGGGATAAACGCTAACCTTGCTGCAATGTAGCGATACATTCACCTTTCGGTAGAAGGCGTGTAATAGTGTTGCTGTTGAAACGTCTGCAATACGAAATGCATTTGTGAATAGCCGCATATTGCTTTTGTAGCTTGTAAATATTCATATTAATGTTAAGATTTCAATATCATGAATATCAGACGTAGAATGACATCATATCTAGAAATAGTCCAGATATCATGAATAGAACAAATTCCAGTTATAAGAAAACTACTATATATTTTAAATAAAGTCCAGAGGTGTAAGAGTTACTCATATACATCGAAACTGCTTTGACTATAAGACACATAGGATAAGAACACACAGGATAATGACTACGCAACAAATACTGAACCGAACCTTCCCTGGAAATAGTCAGAAATGTTTATATTAACATAGTTTTGACATTACCCACGGCAGAGTAGGATAATGACCATACATCAGACATGTAACCCAGCATTACATCAGGTGGTTAATCTTTATTCGAGGACTACATAAACATAAGAGACAAAATGGCACAATCTGTTCAAGGAAATCAAAGATTCCATATGTTTGGAATTTTCTTTACAAATAGTAATATTCGCAGTTGGCGCAGCTCTATAAATAAGCGACGGGGAACAGTGAAACACTATAGTTACAATAGTAAGCAAGTGCTAATGCCTCTTGCTTTCCAGATGGGGCGTCCACAAATTGTTGATCGGTTTCATGAATAATCGCTTGGCTCTATGTAAAGTTTAAACCACTTTTATCTATTGGAATGTTAAGGCCAAACAAACCTGTAACGCTATAACCACTAGTATGATAAATGATACACAAAGACAGATGGTATTTACATCTTTGTTTGTGTATCATTTCCCATGGTAGTCGTTATTGGCCTGAGAAGTTTTTTTGGTCTTAACTTTTTAATAGTTGAAAGTGGCTTACCTCACCTGGAAAGTAGCTGCTTTACACATATACTAAACATTAGTAATTAGCACAGCCATATTTACCAAAGTAAATATGGTTGATATATTCAGATAGGCATATATCAAGTATATATATCAACCATATTTTCCAATGTGGTTTATATATGTAGATAGGCTTATATCAACCACATTAATGATTATTATGGATATTTAGGATTATTAATAACTATATAAATATTAACAACAAGATTATT
>APFE030243957.1:0-12147 GCA_000404065.3 Pinus taeda
AGACACAAGAAGAGGAAGAGGACATGTCTCGTGTTCCATATGCAAGTGCAGTCGGTAGCTTGATGTATGCGATGGTCTGTACTAGACCAAACATTGCACATGCAGTGGGAGTATTGAGCAGGTTTATGTCAAAACCAAGAAAGAAGTATTGGACAGCAGTGAAGCAGGTTTTCAGGTATTTGCGTGGCACTAGTGATTATGGTTTGTGCTACCAAGGAAGACCAATATTGGACAGAATTTTGGATATCCATGGCTTTGCTAATGCATATTGGGCTGGAGATCTGGATCATAGAAGATCTGCAAGTGGGTATGTGTTTAACCAATTTGGAGGTGCAGTCAGCTGGATGAGTAAGAAAAAATTTGTAGTGGCATTATCAACTAGAGAGGCAGAATACATGGCATCCACTCATGCAAGCAAGGAAGCATTTTGGTTGTAGAGATTGTGTTCAAGTATGGGGTTAGTACAGAGAGCTATAAGGATAGACTGTGACAGCCAAAGTGCAATTTTCTTGGCAAAGAACCCTGCTTATCATTCAAAGACAAAGCACATTGATGTTCAGTATCACTTTGTGAGGGATATGATAGAAGGAAAAAAGGTGTTCCTGGTAAAGGTGGACACTTTGAAGAATACAGCGGATGCATTGACAAAATCTGTGAGCTTTGAGAAGTTCTCTTGGTGTAGAGAAACAATGGGTGTTTTAGGGCTAGATAAATGACTAAACTCTCTTGTGGCCCCCTGTGGAAAGAAAACAACAAGTGGGAGAATGTTGGGTTGTGTTATATTCTTTCCACGACTAGCCCATGTAGTTAACCAAGGGGTTAGAGGGGAGACGGAGCCCCCCCTTTGTTGCGTAGATTTTTCAATGGGGGGGTCACAGGGGGGTGGCAACCCCCCCTGTCCAGGGGGTTTGAGCAAGGTGGGTAGCCCCCCTCTGTGAGGTCCGAGGAAGTGCCCTGGGGAAATCTTTTTTGGACCCTATATTAGGTTGGGTGGACCTACCTATGGTTTTATGCATGGTTTTCGCATATAGTTTTGGACAGGGTGGTTTTTGGTCCATGGTATTGGATGCTTCGACATGTATAAATATGTATTGTAACATTGAAAGGAACATAATGAAAAATCAAGTTGGTAGTCCTGGTTTTTGGATCCAGGGGAAAATCTTTGTGTATTTCTGTTTTATGTGTTATGCTCTCGCATTATTTATTTTATGTGTTTAGAATTCGTATGCAGGTAATTTCTGTAAGGGGTTAAAACCTACATCTTCCAAAACTACAATGGAAACAATAGTCTTCTTTAGACCTAGAACAAACATCATATCCTTGAGCCTGAGCGGGGATCTTGACTCCCTCTGAAAGGTGCTTGTACCAATCTTGGTCATGTTGCACCTTCCATCATCTCCCATCTCAATGTCCATCTAGAGATCCTTCTCCTCCAAATCACTGAAAAATTATATTCCTCGTCATATGGAATGAGACGTTGTTGTCGAGATACCACACACTTCCCATCACTGTGATAGCCACGTGTGAAATGAGAGTAAAATAAAGCTCTAACTATGAAGCTAAAGCTTCTCCCTCTGCTCCTCTTACGGTCTTCTTTCTTGTCTTCTTGGGTGCAAATTTTGTGGCATAGTGCCTAGATTCATGATAGTGAAAGCCCTTGATTCTGGACAAGTCTTTCTAATTGCCCACTTGACTAGATTCTTCTTTGGATTTGGATTTCTTCCCTTTCCCTTTATTTTCCTTTCTAGCCAAGGCATGGTTCTCCTCATTCTTGCCCTTGGATGAAGTCTCGTCTCTAGTATTCCACCTTATCTCCTCATGTACCAAATTGGACCATAAGCGTTCCCAATTTAGTAGTTTCTCCCTCCCATTCACTGAATCTTGGGAGTTGTGATAGCTCTTGGGAAGGCCTAAAAGGGCTAGGCTCACCAAATCGTCCTTTGCTATAGTAACACCAACTTGACCAAGTTCATCGCGACATAGTGTGAACCTTCTCAGGTACTTTGGAATGGTTTCATTCCTCTGCATCTTGATATTTTGAAGCTTATCCTTGAGTGTCAGCTTCCTATGGTCACTACTATTAAGGAACAAATATGTCAGTACTTGCCACATTGCATACGGAGTCTCTTTCCCGTGGAGATTTGAGACAATATGATCTCATACTCCTTCGAATATGATTCTCCTCTCCTTGGCAAAACATTTCTTCCATTTTGACAGATCCTTAACATCAGATGTTGTCAGTTTCATAATATCATTATCAATTAATTCCTTCAACCCATTATCCTCTATGACTACATCCATGTCGTCCTTTTATGCAACATAGTTTGAACTTCCCTCGAGGGCATACTCAAGCCTTATTCCATTGAAACCCATCTTCTCAGTCTGAAGAAAACTTGTAACCATGATCTGCAAATTCGAATCTCTTGCAATTACAACTTCGAGAGTCTATGATCTACAGTTATTCCAACTTTTGTACCATGTAGAAATTAATGTGTAGATTCAATACTCCTCGTGATTTTTTCTAAATCACAAGACTTGAAGTTACTCTATTGATCTACGGAAGTTAATTCACCGTCTAGAACAAGAATCATAGACATGCAAAGGAAACATCACACGTGCATAGAGATTTATCTAGTGGAAAGCAACTGCTCAAAACCCTTACAATCTATATTGCATTAATTAGAGAATATAGATGAAATACATATGCATGATCAAGCTTGAGCACACCCTACAAGTGTATAGTCTATCCCTCTGCCTGACTGACCGAATCTGGCCAACACTTAGCCAATTTTCAAGCCCTCCAAGCTCATATTTCCTTGTGTTGTTCCCTTGAGAAATTGCCCATGTTTGTTTAGGAATTTACCACCATGGAACTGCGTAATTGCCTTAAGTCCTTCCTCTTGTTGCATAAGCCACTTGTACACATTGGAATATGCTACAATTGATAGTACATTTCCTTGGAGGGTAACTCGAATTCTCTACATGCAACAATTATTTTGGCTTAATTTATAAGTTAAATGGTTGATCACTGAATGTGGTTGAAGTTCCACTTCCAGAACTTGACCTCCACTGTTTCTTCTGACAGTTAGAACTAGTTAAACTGACAATAACTTAAATTAACTGAAATATATTGCTACAAAATAGAAATCAATCATGAAGAACTAAACTCTAACTCCTTCAACCTGAATTTACTGAGTAAACTAAGTAATACAAGCCATGTCACACAAGTTAACTACATCCAAGTTGTCTGCTGATGTGGAAATTCAAATTTTCTCTAGTTTGACCAAGGGAAAGTCAAATAGAGATTTTATTGCTGCATTTTCAACAATAATTAAGGGGTAGGCATGGTCTATATTGGAACTGGGCTTGAGGAATTTTGATTTTTAAATAAATGAGTGGACAAGATTCGATTTCAAGAGAATATTCTTCATCTAATACATCATTCAATGGATGATATGAAAAGTATTTAAACGATTTTCAATTTCAAATCAAAGAATAATATATTTAATTTAAATATTATTTATTTCACCACCTGTTAAGCACATTAGAATCAAATAGTTTCATTTGGTTATTAGTGTGCCACAACAATCCATATTGTCTGGCAATTTGAGCACTTCAAGACCACGTGTTTGCATAAATAATGAATACTTATCACATTGTTTAGTTATGTGACATATTCTCGTCTAATTAATTTCACACCATGCATTTACACCTATCACTCTAGGATCGTCGCATTCACACTTGTCACTTGTTCACTCACACCCATCTGATAGTCGCATCTACACCAATAGGTTTAGGCTATTTTTTATTTGTTTCATTTATTTGTTTAGATTTATTGTTTAGCTTATTTGTCTATGTGTTTAGGTCTTATTTGCTTTGTTTTGTTTAGCTTTATTTGTTTATGTTTAAGTTTTAGTTAGTTTAGTTTATGTTTATGGTTTACATTTTAGGTTTTAATAATTAGGTTGATTTTTTTAAATGTAACTTTATTATTATAAGTTTAAAATCTTGAGATTAACTATTTTAGGTTTTCTTAGTTCATATTTTGGATTTATTAATTTAGCTTTATTACTTTTTACTTAAAGTAATAAAACCTAATGTAATTAGGTTTTATTCTTTTATGTAGATCTCGGTTATGATTAGTTCATGATTTTAAAAATATTATATTTTATTATTTTAGGTTTATAAAAAATAAACAAATAAATAAATAAAATTAACATATTAAACATGTTGAGTCAACTTGTATGACTCTTTTATGTTAATATCTCTTAAAAACAAATCATTAAATAAAATTTGAATTTAAACTGGACTATGTCATTATACATTCAAATACGCTGACAGCCTATATCAACTATATTTATTAATATAGTTATGTTATTTTTATAATTCATATGCATGTAAATTCCTCTATCAAAATAATGTGAATAATGTTTGCATAATTAAATGAGGGTAACCTAAATCATCCTATATTTTTTTTGCAATTAAGAAGTTTCCTAACATAAAATAAAATAAAATATACCACCCTCGATACATAACCTTCGTTATGGTTTATATTATAACATCACTTTCTATTTATTTCCAATTTTACAAAATATAACATAAAATAAAATATACCACCTTCGATACATAACCTTCGTTATGGTTTATATTATAACATCACTTTCTATTTATTTCCAATTTTACAAAATATCGTGACCGTAAACAACTTGGTGCATAAATTAATTTTACATGGTTTGATTTGCAAGTGCCTTTTAAAATTGTAAATTTACTGTGAATACAAACACTAATAATATGGAATTTGGTCTTTCCATAAATGGGTTAGGAGAGAATGGTAGAATTGGTCTTATGGTAATAGTATGGTGTTTTCATTTTTATTATTATTATTATTATTATTCTGGTGTTTGAAGGATATTTTTTAATTGAGAATAAGAATAATAAGTTTAATAATAGTATTATTATGGTATTCGAATGATACTTTTTTAATTGAGAATAAGAATAATAAGTTTACAATAATAATAGTTGCAATCATATTGATTGAGGGTGGAATTTGTAATAATATGGTGTTTTAAGGATATTTTTTATGGAGAAGAATAAGTTTATAATAAGAGTTGTATCATATCAATTGATGTAAGAACATTTATATAAGATTAGTTTTGATTATATATTAAGGCTTTACATATTATTATGGAAGACACATATATTAACTAAATATTATAATGGTTTAGTATTATTTGCGAAAAAAAAATAAAATAAAATTGGGAGATTATGGTGATTATATTTACTTGACAATATAAAGAAGTATGTTTGAAAATGTAATATTATCAAAGAGTTACAAACCCAATTTCATCGTGATGAACAATTAGTTTTAGTGTTGGTATCCAAAGGCATAAAGCAAAGAATTGATTTTAGGTACTCCATATTATCTCTAGATAAGAGATTAGGTGTAAGGTACATCATAAGAATAGTATCTTACTTGTATATATAGGTAGAGGTATTTCTTGCCAAAGATTGTGTAGCCAAATTCATCTATGAAAATATCATCACTCAATTTGAATGCACATACAACCTAATAAGCGATCATGGTAAGAAATTTTTGGATATGACAATTGAAGTTTTAAGAAAGGAGTGCACCTTATCATCCTTGGACTAATGATATAGTGGATGAACTAACAATGTTGGAGAGGTGATTGGGTTGAGTAAACCCTCAATTATTTAAAAGTTTATGAGACAACATGTAAGTGTTTGTATGAGGACTTACTGTAAAATCTTCAGCGTACTAAACTTCACTTTCATTGCATTGATCCCTAAAATTGCACTGGCCAACACTTTCATGGACTATAGGCCTATTTCACTCTACAACACTATCTATCATATTATTTCTAAGATTATTGCATCTTGCATCAAAGCAACACTATCAAAATATAGATCACCTAAGCAATTTAGGTTCCTGGAACATCGAAAAATTCAAGATGTGGTGGCTATTGCAGAATAATTCCTTCATTCCATTAAGGTAAAAAAGAAACATGCATGTTTATTGAAATTATATTTGTTCAAGGCATACGTCTGTGTGTATTGGATTTTTTTTAGAATGATTTATACACAAGATCAACCTATCTATGACGGTAGTTGATTTGGTAGTGGCGTGCATATATTTAATAAATTACGTGGTTCTAGTTAATGGTATTCCTTCTCACTTCTTCAAGGCTACACGTATGATAAGGCAGGGTTGTTCACTCTCTCCATTCTTATTTTTGTTAGTGATTGGTGCTTTACGTAGGAATATTTTTGTGGCACATTCATGTGGTTTATTTTTGGGGTATTGGATCTCTAGAAATGTTTCCATAACCCATCTTATATTTGTGGATGATGTTATTATCATGGGGGAGGTTTCTATTAATGAATGGAATATTTTACATCATATCATTTACTCTTTTGGTGATGCTTCGGGTCTCTACTTGAGTAAGTCAAAATATTTATTGATTGCAACGTCCCCACATGAGACATTTGCTTGTGGAGATTGCTAAACTATTTGCGTTGAGACTACTCCACAGGATGGCGGGTTCAAGTATTTGGGTTTCATTCTCAAGCCAAATAAATATGGAATAATGGACTGGAGTTGGTTGATGGATATATTTGAGTAGAGGATGTCAATATGGTCACATAAATGGCTCACTATGGGGGGTAAGTTGGTTCTCGTTCAGTCGGTCCCATAGAGTATCATGATCTACTTGATGCACCTTATATGTTTCCAAAAAATATCCTTAAATGGATTAATTAACACATCTCAAAATTTATTTGGGTTGGATCCAGGGGTTGTAATAAGATATATCTTATTCGTTTGGAGGTAATTTCCTTGAGGCAGGAAGCGGGGAGTTGGGTTCTATTAAATATCGAAAAATTGAGATGGGATTTACTAATGAAGAGTCTTTGGCACTTATTACAAAGTATTTTTTCAAACTTTCCGTCCCATGTCCTAAAGCGTCAAAATGACGAAAGTTGTTAGTGTATTCACCATGAAAAATATATAGAAGCATCCCTGAAGAATGGAAGAAAAGTTTCCCTGAAATAGTTCTGAAGAAACTGCCTAAAAAACTAATTTTCAGGATCAGTGCTTTTGCACCACTACTGACCCATGCTAGTAACTTGTTGCATTGTGTTGACTTAGCACTGCCAGCGCATATTTTATAAGGAAAAACCACGTTGAACCTTTTAAGACATTTTTCCCTAAAGTGAAGGAGAAGCTTCTCCTACTAGAAGCCTCGATAATTGCAAGCTGATTACAGGTGAATAAGGATTAAAGCGAGATCTCCAATTCTTGGTCCTTGATCCTACTTTCATGGATCTTTCCCTTGAGTTGTGGAACCTCTCCCTCCTTTTATGGATACTTTACTCCCTCTCCTTCCCTATAAATCAGATCCCTACTATCTACAATTGGTTGGCTATTGCTTGGTTGCCTTCCTATGCTGAAAATATACCTAAATGCTTCCCATTTTTCTAAGGAGAAAGGAGTGCTTGAAGGTCTTGGCTAGGACTTGGAAACTCATCCCAAGGAGGCTTCCAACATCAAGGCTTGATTGATTGTATGCTTCCCTTTTATTCTATTTATAATACATTATGTGTTTACTTTCCATAAATGTGTCTATTACTACTCATTTAGTGTGATACTCCTTGATCTGTCACATAGTTTATGTTAGAATGAATTATGCTATGTATGCTCTTGTCGTCTTTGTTTGATCTTCCTTGCAGGTATTAATCCACAACAACATAGAGAGGATTGAATTTGGAAGCGAGAAGATCGAGAACGACATCGACGGGTGTTAGCATAAGAGTGAGGTAGGTCATCTACCTTCTTTTGTATTTTCTGATATAAACCAGGAAAGTTTACTCGTATTTGTCTAGTTTGTTGATAGATCCTCCCATAAGACTAGAGGGATCATTTCTATCCACATAAAGGATTGCATGCACAACAAAATGGCGACTCCACTGGGGAGCTTATAACTCTTAAAACCTCCTTTTTAAGTTTGGTCTTTGTGATTAGCTTGGCCAACCTCCTAACAATCTGTAATTTAGGTTCATCATGGGTTTGCATTCTGAGTAGCTTTTCCTTTAGAGTGTCAAGTCTAGATTTGTCTTTGAAATTCTTTTTATTTTTCCAAGTCTTTCTTGCCCAGCATGTTTTATCCAAGAACAATCACACTGCCAATGCAATTTTTTAATTAACAGTAGCGCTGAAATTCTTGTCAGCACAGGTTTTAACTATGACAGTCATGCGGATCCTTAAAACTTATGAATTTTTAGGGTTTCTCCCTGAAAGGTCCATTGTCTCTTGGTCGCTAAAGTGTCCTCATGCTCTGTGTACTTTGAATTTGTCAGTATATTGGTTGATTTCTTTTTTATTTGCAAAATTCCATCCCATCGTTTGAAGTAGTGGAAGTGAATTCTGGTTAAGTCTTTAGATCTTTAGGTCAACTAGATTTATTGTTTACTGCTTTCGTGTGGGAAGGAATATTGATTCGTTGTTTATTAAGAGTTATTAGTTCTTTTGAAATCATAAAAGAAATCATATTTGCATTTTCTTTGTTTTCATCTCAAAGTTTTATTTTCGAATTGCATTAGGTTAACTTGCATTGAAAAGTCATTTTTTTGGGATTATAATTGAGCATAGATTACATTGCTTAGTTTTGAAATCTTAAAAGAAGTGCATTCCCATTCATTGAAAACAAAAGTGAAAAAAATCATGTAGTTGCATTTAAATTTAATTTCATTTTACTTTTGGTAAGTGCATTGAAAAGAAAAGTGAATGATTTATGTAGCTACATGTTAGTGAATTGAAGTTCGTTTTACTTTTGTTGGGCACATTGGAATAGTGAAAGTGAAAGATCTAGTTAGGAAATTTTGTTTTTTGCATACTTGATTGTTATATAAATGTTTGAACCTCTTCCCTATGCTATATAGCTTTTATCAAATTGAAAAGAATCAAATTTTCATACTAGTCGCAGCTTAGGTGTTTAGGTGACATCAATATTTGAGCCTTAAAATTGAAACTTAATTGAAGATCAACATAAAATTTACCTCAATTAACCTAAGGAGCATTTGTAATTAATGAAAAACATTTAGAGGTCTAGACTAGAGACGTTTTCTGATGTCGTTAAACGTAGCAGTTGTCGTTGTTTGTCAGCGATGTATCCAGGGGTGAAATCTCGTTCCGCGTATTTAAGTGTATATGACCATTCTCTAGTACTTTCGGGTATATTAGAGGCACTCCACACATGGTAAGTATATAGGAATGCTCTCATCAAAGTTCTACAAAGGACTACACTCCCACCTACTTTCATGTATGTTTTGGGAGTCCCCAATAGGTTGTTATCAATCCATAGGTAACTGAGTATGCTGCCTTATATACCATGATACACTGAACACAACATTCAGTGAGAATTGCTACCATACGTTAAGTCCTTGCTTCGCCAAGGTTTATATAGCAGTTCATGGTTTCTTGGTAAACCCTCATGCCTAGTTTACCCCTTTTGATTTATTTCTTTTTGTTAATTTCTAAAATCAACCGACCACGGAATCACAAATTACCCATGAAACGAAAACTCTTTTTGTCCTCAACATTAATGATTAATTTTAAAATCAATTTTAAGCCCATTTCATTCACCAACACACATTATTGATCGATTTCCTAAAAATACATCGTGGCAGAACCACAAGGAGTCCAAAACGAGACCTCAAATATCAAGGGAAATGTTAATGCACCTTATTCACCTATAGTTGTAGGTTCTGATATTGTTGAGCCTGAATCCCTTGAAAACCAAGGTGTTGAACTTGGTCTTGTCCTAAGTATCCAACCCCTTACTTCCCAACCACTGCCAGATTCGGTAGGCTCATCTCAAGATTCTCCTCCCGCTAGTCCTCAACCTACTTCGGAGTTCATGCTTTTTCCTCCTAACCCACTCTTTGAATTAGATCCTACAGATCATGTGTATTTGTCACCTCCATATTCATATAGTCCTTTTGATACTCCCAATGTACCTTTGATTCCTTCTCCTAGAGCGACTTGAGTTCCAATTCGAGAATTGTTCCCAACCATGGCAACAGAAGGTGATAACCCACCTGTAGGGTGAACACCCTAAGATGCTTATGTGGAAACCTTTGAAACTCATATTCCAAGTACTGAGATTGATCCTTTATCACTTCTTCCTCTAGAAGGCTTCCCTTATGTTTTTGCTCCCTACATGATGAGTGGGTCAAGCACACCTCCTCCTTATAGTGCACCCTTGGTCCCACCAAGTTATAACTCTCTCAGTGATGCTTTTTCCATCAATTCTGGTGCAACTTCATTGTTTCATAAACATATTTTGTCATCTGGTGTCATTCCTACTACCAACTTGTTTGTTCCAAACATGTTAGTAACTGCATAGACCCCTACCCAACCTACAGTGTCAGTAGGTGGAACACATGTTCCTCTTAATCTTTTTACTCCTCCTACTGTAGATATGGTAACTTAGGTCCCCAAATGTGAGTGGACAGCCCACAAATTCATATGTTCCACTACATGGGGGGCAACAACTACCACCCTACGTACCTCTTTCTTCCAGTGGAAACTATGCACCCCCTCCTCCCACATCGAGGGAAATTCAACCCATTTGTGTTGTTTCTAACCTAATTGGAACACCACTTCCACCTATACCAGGTAACGTCACAGGACCCCCTTTACAAGGTCACCTAGTGCCTTTGACTCAACCTTCATACCAACAACCTTATGTTCCTACTGGCTCTCAATAGCTCCAAACTCCTTATCAGCAAGAAGGTCCTCAAATTCAATATGATCCTCAAATTCAGTATGCTTATGGGACTGGTAATCCTCCTCTCTGGTCACAGATCCTTATCCAACAGCAGTAGCGATCCTACCCACAGCCACAACCATAGGTTTCCTACCAATCCTAACAAGGACCTTACTAGCAACCACGGCCACAAGTTCCTATCCAACCCCAACAAGCACCATACCTGCAGTCATAGTGGCATGTTTCCTACCAATCCCAATAGGGACCTTATCAACAGCTGCAGTCACAGGTTCCCTTATAATCACAACAAGGACCTTACTAACAACTTCCGTCGCAGTCGTAGCAAATGCAACAGGGACTTTACAACCAATAGTATAGTTTGTTTCCTTTGCAAACTACATACTTCCAATATGGTCAGCACACTCGGTATTGTAAACATCCTCATGGTCAACCTCTATATGGTTAACCTCCTTATGGTCAACCTCCATACGGTCAACCTCTGTATGGTCAACCTCCTTATGGTCAAACTCCATATGGTCAACCTCCCTATGGTCAACCTCCATATGGTCAACCTCAATATGGTCAACCGTCTTATGGACAAAAGCCATCATAATGGGGACAAACCCAAACTCAACAAGGCTGGAATACTCAGTTTGGTATATACCAGAGATCTTATGCCTCATATAACCCACAACTTCCATTCTTGGTGACACTGGAATTGTCGGATGTGTCACGGCTCATAAATGACCCAATACTGCACTCATCCTATTGGCCTCCGATTCCAACTAAAATACCTAGCGATTGTCCTAAGTTCAAAGGTAAATCTGGAGAAGACCCTCAAGTGCACATTATTACTTACCATCTTTGGTGTTCCTCTAACTCTTGGGTTGATGATTCAATCCAGTTATGTCTTTTCCATTTCACTTTAATGGGTGTTGTCGCTAAATGGTACATCGAGCTCCCTCAAGGTTCCTTCCAAGATGTCAACATTTTTTCCATGGCTTTCCTCACCCATTTCCAATTGCTTGTCCAGTACGAGACTAGAACCCATCCCTTAACATATTTTCAATAGAAAGCTTCCACTCATATCTCCAATCATATCCATGAATGGAGACGTAGATGTCGTCTCATCAAATTTGATATTCTAGATCAGCTTTTGATTGAATGGTTTACTAAATTATTCATCCCCCTATCACTAAATATATAGCCATAGGTGTTTGTGTAATAGTCGAACAAGCCATCGTGTTAGTGTCAGTCTTTCTAGCCTTCCTCCAGTGATCAAATATGCTCTTACAAAGTGATTTTGAAGTGTCAAGGTCAAATTTTGTCATTTCAGTGAGTCTTCAAGCAAAATTTGGTCACT
>APFE030243961.1:0-17146 GCA_000404065.3 Pinus taeda
AAAAACATTTCATAAGGAATTGTTTAAACTAAGAAACCCCTCATGGTATCTCTTGCATCTCGAATCCTTAAGCTTGGTCATCGTTGATTTCATCACCTCCATGTTGCTTCTCCTCCATATTGATCCTACTTCCATTTTTCTCCTCTTGTCCACCTTCTATAACTTCATCAATTAGGTCTTCCTTTCTCAAACTATTCCTTTGTTGAACCTTAATTTCTCCATATTCTAAATTAACTCCCAGATTTGATGATATATCTTCCTTAGTATTTTTACTCCTTAGAATGTGGTAGAATTTCATAGTTTAAAAGATTTGGAGTAGGGAGAGAATTCCTTGAATTAGTTTCCCTATTTATCTTTATATTTTTCTGCCTCATTTTAAGATTTCCTACAGTTATCTGAGAGATCCCAATTACCATTACATTTTTATAGTTTCCTTTATGCATCAGAATGAGTCCCATCCATATTGTTAACTACTTGGACTGATTGTTTGTAATGATCTCTATATCCAAAGTGTATCTTAATTATTTTAGCTATTCAACGAAAATGATAACCCCTTTTTCTCTTGTCACCCTTGGATTTCCTTTGGATGAGCCAACTAAAAAGAGGATCATATTTTTATAATTTTTCTTCCAACCTTCAAAATTATTAGAATCCAAAGGGAGCTTCCACCTACTACCTTTTTTATATTTCCTAGAGAGAGTTGACATTAATCTTTGCTTCTTTTTTAATTTTCTAAGCCACCTTTGCTCTTTATCAATCCATGCTTTTCCTGCGGGATCTTAGATTCACTTGGTTGATAAAGCTTCTAAAAGTAACAATCCTACCTAAGTGGCTATTTCATGGGGAGTTGTTTATTTTTGTTTCAAAATGGCCTTATTCCTAGCTAGCCATATTTTCTAGCATAGATACTTTGGTAGGGCTGCCTAAAAACACTTTCCAAGAATTTTAGATTGAAGGGTGCTCAAAATTATTTTTTCCTATCCTTGCAACATATTCCTCCAACTATCAAGAATTTGATTAATTGTTTAGACTTGTTCAAAAGATAATTTCCATATTCAAATTAAAAAAATAGCAGTCTATAATATTCCTTTGATCACCCACATGGAACACAACAATTAGGACCCTATATTCCTCTTTTCCTTAAATGATCAGCACGTAAAATTTTCGCATAAACTGTTAGCAAAAGAATAAGTTCACTTTAGGAATACCATCCAAATTCCAAACATCCATCCAAATTTTTTAGATTGGTGGGAGAATTTCATTCAAGAGAAGAGTTTTGTAACCTTTCTTTATCAAATATCTAATATGGATATCTTTCCATTATCTATAATCTTCCTTGTGGACAATAGTGAGGTCTAGATGTCTTAGCACTTCAAGGAAAGTTCTTTTCCTGTTTATTGAGCTCTAAGGGAACAATGGGAATGTCCCATCCTTTAAGTATACCAAAGTATTTTTCCCATATAAGAAAATCACGGAGCATTTTATTTCCCCTCAATCTTAACTAATTTTGGATTCCTTGGAGATGGTTGGAAGAGAACATTGTTTCCCCATTTTGTTTTCAAATTGTGTTAGATTAATATTCTTCCCATTCCCCACTCTCCACCCTATGTTTTCTATAATAAGACAGTCGTTGTCTTGCACAACTTCCATATGGGTGAACCACTTTGGTTCCACTTTAAATTTTCCAAATTGTTTAAAATAGACCTATTGAATTATTTCTGGATTAGAGTTTCCTTCCACTAATATTTTTATTCTATTATCAACCTCCATACAATTTTTACTCCTAGAGAAAGATTCATCTAGAAAGGATATTGCATCTATAATTCCCCATTTTATTTTGGCTCTGTTATCACATTCAAGCTAACCATATGCAACTTTTTATTGTTTTGTCCCCCCCTTGGCATAAAAGAATTCTTATCAATCTCCCTATTTGATTTCTGAATCCAATTGGAGCCAATAGATTTGAACATTGGAATATTAAAAGGGTTGAAATAATTTTTTTATGAGAATGGCTCTCCCTATTAGACTAGCCATCTTCATCCTTATATCTCTAACTTCTTATAAATTTTCAAAAGAATGGTGTCCCAATATTTCATAGGGGTGGTACCAACTACTATTGGAGTACTCGGATATTTAAAGGAACATCATTTTGCTAAGAAAGGAAAGTATAAAATGGTAGATATTTCTTTAAGCAAATGATCACTCTAGTTCCAACCATAAATTTGGATATTTTGTTTATTTATGTCTTCTCCTAAATATGTTAGAAAGATATCCAACACAACTTTAGATATTTTTTCTATGATTCTTGAAGCCCACACCATCATTAAGGTATCATATCCAAATTGAGAATAGTTCAAAGCCTTAGCATTTCTAAATATGTGGATACCCTCTATACGACCTTCCCTCCTTTCAATTTCCAATCTTTTGCTTAATGAGTTTTCCATAATAATATATAATATGTTGATTTTTCCATGGGCCATAGATCTCGTCTATGGCTAACCAAACACATTAACACACTACGAATCCCAAACTTACAAGAAATTTTCATAACATAAATCTACAACAATTAAATCAATTAAGTACATAGACATATTGAGCCCAAACCTCGATTTTTTTATTATTCCATTAACCCATAACATGGATCATGGCCCTTCAGATCACTAATACAACTAGTGTACATAGTATACAAATTAGGGCTCGAGGTCAAATCTATTAGATCCTCAATCTTCCCATCACATCAACAAAATACACGACTTACTTACTTATATAACCAAACATTTCTATCCACTTTTTCAATACAAAGATAAATTACTCCTTTAATGTATTTGTCCAATAAAATACTCATAATGTATTTACTACTTCAAATACCTTGCATATATCAGCTCTAAATCAACTCATCTTCTCATAGTGGTCTTTGTCCTTCAAGATCATTGTATGATCAACCTTCCAACTAGCTATTCAATCCACCATTCATGAAAAAAAGTAAGAAATACATCTCATCAACCCTTCTTCTCCAACATTTCATCCCTACACATTGTCCCACAACCTTCTCTCTCTTCCTAAGTCCTTCGATGCCCCTATTTGAAGTTTGAGGTCAATTTCAACCTCTCATAGGGCTCAACCTTACCACAGAGCACCTATGTAACCTTCTAAGGCCCCTCGACCCTCCACAACAAACAAGTATCGGGATTGTTGGGCCTCTATCTATGGATTGACCATCCTCCCTTTGCATAGAACAAAAATGCACCTTAAACATAATTTCCGTGGTTGCTTATTCACCTTATAGTAGCCTATATATAATCCTTTTAGGTCATGGATCACACTTAGAACTTTTTCCTATCTACTTGGGAAAACTTGACCCTTTTTCAACACAAAAAGATCATAAAATTTTGTTGCTTATTGTTAGGGTATCTCTTGAGGTTTTGTGTCTCCTCCTTGGGTTAATGTAGACACAATATGAGTTTATATTTTGGTTATATTCTCACTCATGGAAACCCTTATCTTTCCTTCATCCCTTTTGTTCACACAAGATGGGGCACTCTGCCTCCATCAAGGTTACAGTAGCACGACGAAATATCATTTATTGGCCTTATAGTAAGACCTAAACCAAGCTTGGACTTTCCCTCTAACAGTCCAAGATCTCAATACCCTTTCTCCTCCTCTAACCTTTTACTAGACCTTCTTAGAATAGGAGTTGCAGTCTTCTGAAGGGTACCTCATCCTCCATTAGTAGAACTCGGTCCTGTCCTAGGGAACTCCTTGCAAAAGTGAATTTGCATCTCTCTTGTACACCATAAGAAACTCCTTTGGATCCTCTCCTTATTATTCCTTTTTGGTCATTTATGAACCCTCTATATTTTATGGTTATAGCCTCTCAACCCATTATAATAAATTATTAGCTATTTTAGGTTCTAAACTCATTGCTTTAGGTCCAAAAGCCCAACTTTGGGTAAATTTCCTAACCAATTCCTTCTAGTGGATTTCCTTCTCTCAGAAATACATTCAAATCTACCCAAAATTATACCATTCCCTCTTAGTGAGGAAGGTATTTCCTTCACACTTCCATATCCATGAATTTCCTTGCATGCCCATGAACATCCTCACATGAGTCATGACTCTCCTTTGTGTAGCCATATTTGTCCTCACATAGTGCATGAATGTCCTCACATGAACTATGCCTTTTCCTTGCACCATCATGAATGTTCTCGCCTGGTCTATGGCTATCCTTGCATGGGTTGAAAACTCCTATATCTCATTAGAACCTGAAAATTCAGACTTTGATAGGGCAACAGACAATCCTTCGTAGTCTCCCTTTGAAACTAGTCTCCCTTTGAGTCTACACAACCTTCACTGACTCACTCTGCTCCCTACACACACTTTGATCCATGTTCTCTTCAAACTAGCTCTGGTACCATGTTGATTTTTGCATCAGCCGTACATCTAGTCTATGGCTAACCAAGCACACAAACACATTAGCAACCCCCAACTTACAAGCACTTTGCATAATGGAGGTCTAAAACAGTGAAATCAATTAATTACATAGATATAATGATCCCTAACCTTCATTTTTTTACTATCCCATTAATAAAATAATAATGGAGCTCATGTACCATGGATCATGCCGCTTGATATCACTAGTACAACTAGTATGCATTGTACATAATTTAGGGCTTGAGGTCAAATCCATTATATCCTAAATCTTCTCATCAAGTTAAGAACAAAATACATGAATTACTTGCTTATGTAAGCATCCCTTTATGTCCACTTATACTTGATGTATCTCCTTATCCTTTTCCTCCAATATATAGATAACTTTCTCCTTTAATGTCTCTATCTAATCAACTACTCACAATGTATTTACTCTATCAAATACCTTGCACATATAAGCTCCAAATCTCGCAATTGTCTTTTTCCTCAAGATAATTGTATGATTAACCTTCCAATCAACTATTCAATCCACATTCGTGAACAAAATTCAAAAATACATCTTCAAAACCCTTCTCCAACATTTCATCCCTACACACTCTCCCACAACCATCTCTCTCTACCTTAAGTCCTTCGCTGCCTCCATTCCAAGTTTGATGCCAATTTCAGCCTCTCTTAGGGCTGGACCTATGTAACCTTATGAGGTCCTTAGGCCCTCGACAATAGGAAGATATGAGTTTTGTTATGCATCTTTCCACGGCTTGACCCTCCTCCCTTCGCACATAATAAAACAAGACCTTAAAAAAAAAATTAGTGGTTGCTTATTCATGTTATCTTAGCTTGGATAGAGCCCCTTTAGGGCATGGATCACACACAAAATATCTAGCTAAGAAAAACCAACCTCCTTTCAACACAAAATGGGCCATAAATGTTTTCTCCTTGTTGCAGTTGTGCTAGAGGTTTTGCATCTCCTTCTTAGGCGAATGTAGACATAATATGAGTTGTTATTTTGGTTTTGTTCTCGTTCATGGAAACCATTATCTTTCTTTTGCCTCTTATATTCACATAGGTTGAGCTAATTGACCTCCTTCAAGGGTTATAATAGCATGGTCAGATCTCCTTTATTATCCTTAGACTAGGCCCTAAACCAAGGTTGGCCTTGCCCTTCAACCCTCCAATTTCTTGAGACCCTTTCTCCTCATTTAAACTTTGACTTGGACTTCTTAGAATAGGAGTTGTGGTCTTTTCAAGGGTATCTCGGCCTCCATGAGAAAACCTTGACCATTTACTAGGGCACACCTTGCATAGGAGAAGTCACATCTCTCTTGCACAGCATGAACCTCTCCTTTGGCTACTCTATTTATTCTTTCTATCGATACATTTGTGAACCCTCTAGATCTTACATTTTTAGCCTGTAAACCCATTAGAATAGATAATTAGTTATTTTATGTTGTAAACCAATTTCTTTGGGTACAAAACCCCAAATTTGGGTAAGTTTCCCAACCAGTTCCTTTTGGTGGGTTTCCTTCTCTTAGAAATATTTCTCGAGCTACCCAAAATTCTAACATAATAGAGGGGAAAGTGAGAAACCTTGCATTAAGCCTCCAGAGGCCTCAAAAAACCCTGTAGACTGACCATTAACTGATTGAGATATTTAAGGGCATCCAACAAAAACCTTAATCCATCTAATAAAATCCATATTAAATCAAAAAATCTACAAGACTTTGAATAGAAAAAGTTGAATGGCCTTGTAAAATGAATTTACAAAATCCAATTTGATAACCATTCGTTTATTTCCTTCACTTTTACTGGTATGGATGGCTTCTTGGACCATAATCATATTATTCACAATCTGTTTTCCCTTCATGAATCTTGCTTGATTTTTAGAAATGATATTTTCCAAAAATATTTTTAGACTATTCACTAGAATCTTAGTTGAAATATTATAAGAAGCATTGCACAAGGAAATTGGATGAAATCAAGAGAAGCTTTAAGATTTACTCTCTTTTTGAATCAAGGCTAGAATGGAGGAGTTCGTACCTCCCCTAATTCTATCCTTCTTTCTTGTCTAATTAATAATGTTTATAAGGTCATATTTCAATAGCCATCATAATTTTTTGCAAAAAAGTATGTTGAAGCTATCTCGCTCACAAACTTTATCTCGCTCCAAATCCCAACATGCATCTATGACTTTATATTTTTCCACTTCCTTGCAAAGAAAGTGATTATCTTCACTAGATAGTAGCTTTGGAATTGAGAGAAACATTTCTTCAATTCTTCCTCAAAATTGCTTCCCTAATTAGTGTATAAATCTTTAAAATGTTCAAAGGATGCTTAGTTAATTTCTTGAAAGGAGGAATTTTTTTCCCTATTGTAGTTGTAATTTCTTTGAAATTATTGATCTGATTCTTGATCTTCACTTCTCTATGAAAAAAATTTCTCCACTCTTCCTTATGCCTATTTTGTATATATAATTATTGGCTCAATTTTATTTCCTTGTAGTAATGTTCTTGTAATATCTCTAACTCTTCCATTTCTTTTTAAAGATGTTCCAACTAGTTTTGTATTTCCTTTTTCCTTGTGGTGGGGTTCATGTATGATGCTTTTAATTACTCTTAGTATGATTTTGACTATTCTTAGTTTTTCTTTCTAGATATAAGCCCAATAACCCACAATATATGATCCTCAAATTCTTTGAACTAACCCTGAAACCTCTTCCTCTTGTAGCACAACTAGATTGAATCTAAAAGGTATGGTACGTAAATTTTCCCCTTATTTTATTTCTAAAAAATTTGGATTATGGTCTGACTCACTATGAGGTAGGATATCTTAATAGATTTGTTTACCTTCTAAATACTAGCCATTGTGAACCATAAAATAATCTAGAAGGGTTTCTATAAAATTGATTCCATATCTTTTATTTTTCGAGAATTTTAAGGAAGTGGGTTTCACATCCACTAGATCCCATTCCAACATAAGGTCCTCCATTCCTTCTCTGAATGAATCTCTAACTTATTTCAACCTTTTTTATCTGAAATCCTCAAAGTGGTATTAAAGTCTCCCTGCATAATGCTAATCTGGAAATCTAAGGCTATTCTCAAACATTTCAATGGTGACCAAAATTCCTTTTTCTCTTTGTATATTATTGGTGAGTATACATTATATATCCTTAACTCCTCCGCAACGTATTTTTATTTCAAAACTATCAATACAATATTTTCATTTATCATGATTTCTACAAATCTCAAATTGACCTTTGATCCGAGATAGTACAAAAATCCCGAGAAGCCACTCTAGCACTCGTAGCGACTTCAATTCCGTTATTCCATATTTTATGTACTACTTCTAACATGTCTTTTTCTTCTAGTTCATCTCTTGGACATATAAAATAGAGCGTTTACTTTCTTTTATTAAATCATGCATAACTAGCACTTTTCTTCTCTTTCCTAAAACTTTACTGTTCCAAGAGCCCACTTTCATTATTTACCAATGCTGAGAATAGACTTACCCGTGTCCCTCTCTACACTTTTCTTTTTTCCTTGTTCATTTGGATTGTAGCCCTTATAGAAATCAAGTTTAGACTAGAAACCTAGTTGCTTGTCTTTTTCTATTGCAATATGTCAAGCTTATTTTCCTAATTTTTTATCAACCTTTCATTTCCCTTACTCTTCTTCATCATACTCCTCTATTTCTTAGTCTTCCCGTGATTAATATTTTGATCTAGTGACTCTTATAACACTTGAGACCACCTTAACCACTTATGTAAGGATTTTTTTAGGTGTTTCGTTTAATAATTATTGCAGATTTGGTTCATTATCTTGCATATTGTCCTCCAGATGTTATGATCCTTCAAGACATATTTGAGTTTCCTTTTGTTTCTTGGTTTTCCTTCTACTTGCACATCCTCTTTTGATGTCTCAATTTCCCCAACCTCTGTAATTTTTTCTATTTTTAGAATGTTCATTTCCCCCTTTCCATTTATGGGTTTTCCATGATTCCTCCTACGACTCTTGAGTCTCCTCTTTTTAACTCCCTTACTTGAAATCTCTAGCAAAGTGCCCACATTCATGGCACTGTTTGCATTCAAAGGGAAACTACTCATAATGAAATGTATCTCCCTAATGAGTTAGTTATCACTTTGAGAAAATCATTGTTCCAGCTTGAGATTGGTAATCATGTGAGTTTAACCCAAACTGGAATTGCTAAGGGGATGACTTCATTTGGATCAAAGTCTAGATTCCACTTATTTAGATACAATCTTCTTGTTCCAAAGATATATGCCAAAAAACCATAACTTCATATGCCCATTTTTTTTAATTAATTATTTAATGAGAAGACTAAAAATGGCATAACAAATAATAAGATAAATCTTAATATTTGATTCGTGACTACCATTAAAAATATTCAATAATGTCTAGAAAATAAATTTCTCCAAACCATTTAATAATTATTGAGAATTAGATCTTTCTTTATGTGATTTACGCCGAAATTATTCGTATAAATATGATGGATCACAGAAGCCTCAATTCTACAATTATAATGATCTCATTTCAAAATAAACCCAATTTTACATTAATATTTTTAAATTTTTGAAAAGTTTTTTGTTTTGTTTGTTTGATCTAGAGAGAAATTGAATCTTTAATCTCATTGTTTACAAAATACTTCATAACGCTGCTCTTCATATGAAATTTCAATTTAAAGTATTATTAGTATTTTTGTATATAATTATTGGCTCAATTTTCTTTCCTTGTCATAATGTTCTTGTAATATCTCTAATGCTTCCATTTCTTTTTAAAGATGTTCCAACTAGTTTTGTATTTCCTTGTTCCTCGTGGTGGGGTTCATGTATGATAATTTTAATTACTCTTAGTACACTTTCTATTATTAATTTCTCTCTCTAGATATAAGCCCAATAACCCTCAATATATGATCCCTAAATTCTTTGAACAAACCCTGAAACCTCTTCCTCTTGTAGCACAACTAGATTGAATCTAAAAGGTATGGGACCTAAATTTTCCCCTTATTTTATTTGTAGAAACTTTGGATTATGGTCTAACTCACTATGAGGTAGGATATCTAAATAGATTTGTTTAACTTCTAAATACCAGTCATTGTGAACCAAAAAATGATCTAGATGGATTTCTATAGAATTGATTCCATATCTTTTATTTTTGGAGGAGTATTTTAAGGAAGTGGGTTTCACATCCACTAGATCCCGTTCCAACATAAGGTCCTCCATTTTTTCTCTGAATGAATCTCTAACTATACTTCAACCTTTTTTTCTCTAAAATACTCAAAGTGGTATTAAAGTCTCCCACCACAATGCTTCTCTAGAAATCTGAGACTATTCTAAAACTTTTCAATTGTGACCAAAATTCCTTTTTGTCTTTGTATATTTGTTGGTGAGTATACATTATATATCCTTAACTCCACAACATATTTTTGTTTCAACTATCAATATAACATTATATTTTATCATGGTTTCTACAAATCTCAAATTGACCTTTGATCCCAAATAGTACAAAAATCCCGAGAAGCCACTCTAGCACTCTTAGCGACTTCAATTCCTTTCTTCCATATTTTATGTACTACTTCTAACATGTCTTTTTCTTCTAGTTCATCTCTTGGACACATAAAATGGAGAGTTTAATTTCTTTTATTAAATCATGCATAACTAACACTTTTCTTCTCTTTCCTAAATATTTACTGCTCCAAGAGGCCACTTTCATTATTCACCAATGCCGAGGACAGACTTACCTGTGTCCTTCTCTACACTTTTTCTTTTTCCTTGTTCATTTGGATTGTAGCCCTTATAGAAATCAAGTTTGGACTGGAAATCTAGTTGCTTGTCTTTTTCTAAAGCAATATGTCGAGCTTATTTTCCTAATTTTTTGTCAACCTTTCATTTCCCTTACTCTTCTTCATCGCACTCCTCTATTTCTTAGTCTTCCCGTGATTGAGATTTTGATCTAGTGACTCTTATAACTTTTGAGACCACCTTAACCACTTATGCTAGGGTTTTTTTAGGTGTTTCTTTTTAATAATTATTGCAAATTTGATTCATTATCTTGCATATTGTCCAATAGATGTTATGATTCTTCTAGACATATTTGAGTTTCCTTTTGTTTCTTGGTTGGGATTTTTCCTTCTACTTGCACATCCTCTTTTGATGTCTCAATTTCCCCATCCTTTGTAGTTTTTTCTATTGAAGCGAACTTATTTCCTGAAGTTGAAGGATTTGAGGAATTTTTCATTATTTTATTTTTAAGATTGTTCATTCCCCCCTTTTTCGTTTATGGGTTTTCCATGATTCCTCCTACAACTCTCGAGTCTCCTTTTTCTAACTCCCTTGCTTGAAATCTCTAGCAAAGTGCCCACATTCATGGCATTGTTTGCATTTAAAGGGAAACTACTCATAATCCAACTATTGAAGATGCTTCCAATATCCATTGTCCAACTAGATCTTAGCTGGAAAACACTTTTCCAAGTCAACTTCAACACATCCTTTCACAATCATATATTTGAGTTTTTGGCTCTAATCTATCAATGTATCTCCCTAATGAGTTAGTTATCACTTTGAGAAAATCAATGCTCTAGCATGAGATTGGTAATCATGTGAGTTTAACCCAAACTGGAGGGGATGACTTCATTTGGATCAAATTCTAGATTCCATTGATTTAGATACAATCCTCTTGTTCCAAAGAATTATGGCCCATTCTTGAATGTCAAATCTTTCTCTTCTTTAGTTTGAAAAGGAAATATGAAAAAACCTCTTCCAACAACATAGGATTGCACCTCCTCCTGAATCAACAAGCCACTATTCCATTGATTTTGGAGACAAACACAATCCCATGAACTACCCCCAAATCCTGGTTCTGAGAAGGACCATGTTTTGTGCCAAAGGAAATTGAATGGATTTGATTATGGGAGCATTTTGTATTTTTTTTTTTTTAACTTGAGAGGGGATATCGTTACTTTTTGTTTTTTGTTGTTGCACTTCACCCAATGGGTAGAAGGCTAAATCATCAGTCGAAGGCGAATGAGTAGGTATCCCCTTATGATAAACCTGCAAACCATAGGCCTTGCATCAACAACTCAACAATTTTAAAAGGCCTTAACTATTACAACACCATGACAAGCTAGATAAACTGCTACGAGTATAGCTCGTCCTTCGAGTGGTCTACCAATCCTTGTCAAATTGTATAGATATCACGACTTACTTACTGTGAGGCATGCTATAGAGATGAAACAACAACCACCAATCAAATGTTTGCAATATCCCTTTTTCTACTCCAATAAAACATACGTGACAGTCTTCATATGCCGCTACAAGTTTAGGGATGCATGTCCCCTGACATAATTGCTAAACTATTGTTATTATTATTATTTATAAAAAGGAAATATGAAAAGGAAATATGAAAAAACCTCTTCCAACAACATAGGATTGCACCTCCTCCTGAATCAACAAGCCAATAGTCCATTGATTTTGGAGACAAACACAATCCCATGAACTACCCCCAAATCCTCGTGCTGAGAAGGACCATGTTTTGTTGCAAAGGAAATTAAATGGATTTCATTATGGGAGCATTTTTTATTTTTATTTTTTAACTTGAGAGGGGATATCGTTACTTTTTGTTTTTGGTTGTTGCACTTCACCCAATGCATGGAAGGCTAAATCATCAGTTGAAGGCGAATGGGTAGGTATCCCCTTATGATAAACCTACAAACCATAGGCCTTGAATCAACAACTCAACAATTTTAAAAGGCCTTAACTATTACAACACCATGACAAGCCAGATAAACTGCTACGAGTATAGCTCATCCTTCGAGTGGTCTACCAATCCTTGTCAAATTGTATAGATATCATGACTTACTTACTGTGAGGCATGCTATAGAGATGAAACAACAACCACCAATCCACTGTTTGCAATATCCCTTTTTCTACTCCAATAAACCATATGTGACAGTCTTGATATGCCGCTACAAGTTTAGGGATGCATGTCCCGTGACATAATTGCTAAACTATTCTTATTATTATTATTTATACAAAGAGAATAAATATATGAGATCAACATATATACATTTAAAAAATATGTAACAAAATTCTTAATCATGACGACTCACTCCACTTTACCATGGAGATTCTTAACTTGGAAAGAGCCTTTGTTAGAATACCATGGATTAAATATACCACATGCCAAAATACCATAACTTCATATGCCCATTTTTTTAATCAATTATTTAATCAAAAGACTAAGAAATGGCATAACTATTTTAAAGATAAATCTTAATTTTTGATTTGTGACTACCATTAAAAATATTCAAGAATGTCTGGAAAATAAATTTCTCCGAACCATTTAATAATTATTGAGAATTAGAATAAAATTCTAAGAATCTTATTTCAAAATATACCCAATTTTACATTAATATTTTTAAATTTTTGAAAAGTTTTTTTTTGTTAGTTTGAACTAGAGAGAATTTGAATCTTTAATCTCATTATTTACAAAATACTTTAAAGTATTATTCATATTTTTGTTTTATATATATAATCTCCATAGTAAAGTGGGGTAAATATCCATAGTTAAGAATCGTGTTCCATGTTATATATATAGCATGGCACAAGATACTTAACCAACGATATTTACCCCACCTTACCATAGACATTATTAATTTGTCAATAAGATTTGTTACAATGTCATGGCTTATCAATACCATATGCCCAAAAAATAATAACCCATATGTTACTTGTTCATATGATATTTTTTTTAATTAATCAAATTAATTAAAAAAACAAAAATAACATAACTATTTTGGAGAGAAATTTCCACTTTTGATTTGTGTACACTATTATGAATATTCTAAAATATTCAAAAGAGATTACATTTTTATCATCTAATTGTTAACATTATTACCAAATAAACTAAAAAAAATTTTCACCAAATACAATTAAAAAATATATTTCCTATAATATAATCTTACAAAACATATAACATATAATTTTATTTAGCATTGTACAATATGCAAATATTTGAGAATATAAAAATTCAAAAAAACTATACACAAAGCTCTCAAAATTTATGAATACATACTCTCTAAAGCTCTGACGTTCTATTTCCAAAGAGACGACGGAGATATGTAAACTAAGAAAGGTATTTAAACCCTAAATTTGTTCTGTATATCTATGAATAAACGATGATGGAGATATGTAAATTAAGAAAGGTATTTAAACCCTAAATTTGTACAATGATAACCACCTCATTTCGACATAATCTTCATGGATACAGACGTAGAATGTACTGTAATTTTTTATTTGGTTTTGAAAGTGTTTATTTTATGTGTAAATTTAATTTGTATTAAAATTATTGAGAAAACACTTAAGTTTTTAGGTTATTTTTTAGTTTTTGACATAGCTAAATTTTTGCTCACAAATTTTAAATTAGTCTTTTCCACTCTAAAATATTTCAACAAAACACTTTATCACTTTTCTTCTTTAATATATGAGATTTTTGCTAACAAATTTTATCCTTGACCTAAGGAAATTTTAACTAATAAATTTTGAACCCATAATCTTTCCTTTTCACTATTAAATAGCTTAATAAAATACCCTATACGCTATAGGCTCTTTATTCTACATCAAATAAAGAAATTTTTGCTTTTCACTATTAAATAGCTTAATAAAATACCCTATACGCTATAGGCTCTTTATTCTACATCAAATAAAGAAATTTTTGCTGACAAATTTTATCCTTGGCATAACTAAATTTTAACTAACAAATCCTGAACTCATAACCTTTTCACTGTTAAATAGCTTAGCAAAATACCCTATTGGCTCTTTATTCTACATCAAATCGCCAGAATAAAAAATAAAATATTGTGCCCAAATTTCGATTGCAGAGGTTTCCACAAATTTTCTGCTCGGCTTAATAGTCACCAAATTAGGGGCGGCACCTCCTATTCTCTGTATTTCATCTGCTCTTCTTCCTCATGCAATTGCACCAACAGACAGTTCAAAATAATTGTGAAAGTACATAATTCAAATGGATAAATGAATAAAATACTATGCCCCACTTTCGATTGCAGAGGGTTCCACAAATTTTCACTAGGCTTATTTTCACCAAAATAGGGGCGGCACCTCCCATTCTCTGTATTTAATCTGCTCTTCTTCCTCCTGCAATCGCACCACCTCAGTCTGTACTTCTTCCTCCTGCAATCGCACCACCTCAGTCTGTACTTCTTCCACCTCTGCAACTACTTCTTCCTCATGCAATGGCACCACCTCAGTCTGTACTTCCACCTCCGCAACTACTACTACTTCCTCGTGCAATCGCACCACATCAGTCTGTACTTCTTCCACCTCTGCAACTACTTTGATGCTTTCATTCTGACGGTTGTGCCGAGCCGTAAACCCTAATTTATGATCTTCTCTGTTGTTTGGATGTACTTCTTCCACCTCTGGAACTACTTTGATGCTTTCATTCTGACGGTTGTGCCGAGCCCTAAACCCTAATTTCTGATCTTCCCTGTTGTTAGGATGTACTTCTTCCACCTTTGCAACTACTTTGATGTTTTCATTCCGACCGTTGTGCCTAGACCTAAACCCTAATTTCTGATCTTTTCTGTTCGGATTCGGATAGCATTGCCCAGCAATACTCGCTAATGACGTCTGATCTGCTCTGTTGTTGGGATTTCTTCCTCTTCGCCCACCTCTCATTCCTCGAAAATTTTGATCTTCACTGTTGTTGGGATTCGAACAGCTTCGGCCAGCTCTCTTTCCGAGTACTTGATCCTCTCTTAATCCTCTCATTACGAATAAGTTCGTAGCCTCTCTCAGGCTTTCAGCCTCATCTCTTCTTCCCCTGAATTCACTTCCCGTTAAGTTACGATCTTCTCTGTTGCGCCGGTGATTAGAACCTCCGCAGAGGCGTTTTGGTCCTCGCAATCGCACCACATCAGTCTGTACTTCTTCCACCTCTGCAACTACTTTGATGCTTTCATTCTGACGGTTGTGCCGAGCCGTAAACCCTAATTTATGATCTTCTCTGTTGTTCGGATGTACTTCTTCCACCTCTGGAACTACTTTGATGCTTTCATTCTGACGGTTGTGCCGAGCCCTAAACCCTAATTTCTGATCTTCCCTGTTGTTAGGATGTACTTCTTCCACCTTTGCAACTACTTTGATGCTTTCATTCCGACCGTTGTGCCGAGACCTAAACCCTAATTTCTGATCTTTTCTGTTCGGATTCGGATAGCATTGCCCAGCAATACTCGCTAATGACGTCTGATCTGCTCTGTTGTTGGGATTTCTTCGGCTTCGCCCACCTCTCATTCCTCGAAAATTTTGATTTTCACTGTTGTTGGGATTCGAACAGCTTCGGCCAGCTCTCTTTCCGAGTACTTGATCCTCTCTTAATCCTCTCATTACGAATAAGTTCGTAGCCTCTCTCAGGCTTTCAGCCTCATCTCTTCTTCCCCTGGATTCACTTCCCGTTAAGTTACGATCTTCTCTGTTGCGCCGGTGATTAGAACCTCCGCAGAGGCGTTTTGGTCCTCGCAATCGCACCACATCAGTCTGTACTTCTTCCACCTCTGCAACTACTTTGATGCTTTCATTCTGACGGTTGTGCCCAGCCGTAAACCCTAATTTATGATCTTCTCTGTTGTTCGGATGTACTTCTTCCACCTCTGGAACTACTTTGATGCTTTCATTCTGACGGTTGTGCCGAGCCCTAAACCCTAATTTCTGATCTTCCCTGTTGTTAGGATGTACTTCTTCCACCTCTGCAACTATTTTGATGCTTTCATTCAGACCGTTGTGCCAAGACCTAAACCCTAATTTTTGATCTTCTCTGTTCGGATTCCAACAGCATTGCCCAGCAATACTCACTAATGACGTCTGATCTGCTCTGTTGTTGGGATTTCTTCCGCTTCGCCCACCTCTCATTCCTCGAAAATTTTGATCTTTACTATTGTTGGGATTCGAACAGCTTCGACCAGCTCTCATTCCGAGTACTTGATCCTCTCTTCATCCTCTCATTACGAATAAGTTCGTAGCCTCTCTCACGCTTTCAGCTTCATCTCTTCTTCCCCTGGATTCACTTCCCCTTAAGTTACGATCTTCTCTGTTGCGCCGGTGATTAGAACCTCCGCAGAGGCATTTTGGTCCTTGCATTCTTATCCAAGTTTAGAACACCTTCACTGTTGGATCAGCTAGTGAGTACGAATTGGTAAGGATGTCATACAAAACAATTGCCCAGAATGTGTTGGTGTAATTTTTGTGAATTATTTAATTTAAATATACAATAGAATTTATGATTTAGCAAAAGTCCAGAATCTCCGACGGCGTGTGAGCCTACTTCTTGAGTTTTATTATATTATATTGGGCCAAAGATCTACCAATGGGATTGGGATTTAAGGTTATTGTCCCACTAAATTTAAATGAAATTTCTTTGTTTATAAGACCAAAAATCTACTCCATGTAACCATTACTTACTAATATTTATAAAAAATACATACTCTACATTATTTAAATTAAACTTATAATATTTTAAAAAATACACATCCTTACTTCTTGAGTTTTATTATATTATATTGGGCCAAAGATCTACCAATGGGATTGGGATTTAAGGTTATTGTCCCACTAAATTTAAATGAAATTTCTTTGTTTATAAGACCAAAAATCTACTCCATGTAACCATTACTTACTAATATTTATAAAAAATAC
>APFE030243963.1:3634-28647 GCA_000404065.3 Pinus taeda
ACAAGCCTCCCTCTCCTTGGTTACTTGGACAAGAATCTCCTCACTTTAGATTTAGCCTTATGGGAATGAAGAAGGCTTCTTGTAGCATGAGCTTAGCAATTCTCTGACTTTGGGACTTAGAATTTGGAACTAGAACTAGAACTAGCTTGTCAAAGGCAAAAGGAAAAGCTTTTATAGATAGACAAGAAGGAGTTAGGATTCTCCACAATATTCATGGGGTTGGCTTTATCACTAAGAAGCTTCCATGAGAGGTGGAGAAATACTTCCCTCCTATGGAGATTCGAAACTAAACTGACCCAACTCAATATAGATTCAGTTCATGAGTGGGTTAGGAAGAACCTTCATAAGTTTGTTTGTTAAAAACTTTACCCAACTGGGCTAGCGTGAGTATGACTCTAAGACAGAGTGCCAGCTGGCACACCCTCTTTGGAGGATTTCCCCCATTGGCGCGAGTGATACATAGTGAAACTGCGCCAATCGAAAAAGGGCTATTTTTATGGGTATTTTGTAGAAGGTGTCTTCAGGGCATATGAAGTTCATGTCTAGGAGAATAGAATGCAAGTGTTTCCAGGTCATGTCACTTCTCACAGGTCCTGGAACGAGTCCTCCAAGGTGCGGGAGAAGGGGTAACAGGGACGGTGACAAATTACTGTGTAACAGGTCTAGTCCCGTGTTCAATCATCCGGGCTTCACAAAAACTTCAAAATCATATTCTTTGAACAATCAGAGCCACCTGCAGATTCTCCCCCCCAACACAATCTTATTGACCAAGTACTTCAGTGCGAAGTGATATGTATACATCTTAAAATGGCCTCCCAACAAGTAGTGTCTAAACTTTTGGAGCGCATACACCATGGTTAACCCTTCGTGCTCAGTGGTGGAATAGTTCTTCTTCGCCTTGGATAACCTTCTACTTGCAAACGTGATAAGATTGTCCAAGTCTCCTTCGACAGCTTGTGGCAGTACTGCACCTAATGATATACACGGCACATTGACATCTACATGAAACTCCTTCTTCCAATTTGGGAAGACGAGAATTGTCATTGTGACCATATTTTCTTTCAATATATCCAAGCTCTTCTTATAGTCCTCGTTCCAGCAAAATGTGACATCCTTTTTCAACAATTTCTCCATAGGCGCGGTGATCTTGGCATAGCCTTGGATAAACTCTCTATAATATCCCGTCTATCCTAAGGTAGTGCTCAACTGCTTCACACTCCTTGGTGCTTCCAAGTTCAATATCACTGCGATCTTCGTGGGATTTACCATCAGTCCCAGTCTACAAACCACATGACTCAACAGGGTCCCAAAAGGAACACAAAATAGACACTTATTTATATTGAGCATGATTTAGTATCGTCGAAAGGTATCCAACATCAGGCGCAAGCTTGCTACATGGCTTTTTACCAGCCCAAACACAGTCCAATCATAAAAATATACCTCTAGGAACATATGAATAAATTCCTTGAACGTAGCAACAAATACGTGTGAGAAGATCACAGGTGCATTATTCAATCCAAACGGAATTACATTGTACTGAAAACAACCCCACTTAGTCATGAAGGTTGACTTACTACTGTCCTCAAGCGCGATTTTGATCTAGTGGTACCCTGAGAACCCATCAGTGAAGGAATATGCTTCCTGGCCACCTACATTGTCCAAAACTTCATCAATGAATGGAGTTGGGGAAGGATCATGTACGCATGCATCATTTAGCTTTCTGAGATCCATGCATATCCTTATTTCATACTTCTACTTTTCTTCCTATACCACCATAGGGCTTACCCAGCCAAATTCTTCCACAAGCTCAATGATGCTTGCTATGAGAATCCTGTCTAGCTATAAGCAAACCTTCTCCTTATACTTCATATTGAGATGGTAAGGTCTTTGCTTAACCGTCTTGGCGTCAGGATTCAACGTGATCTTCATAACACCTAGGTCTCTGATTATCCCTTTGAGATCTATAAACTTAGTAGGGAATAAATCTTGGTATTTGCGGAGCAATTCAGCGACCTTATCCACCATTGTGTCATCCCATTTGTCTCCAATCTTCACAAATTTGGGCTCTGCCTATGGACTAATGTTTACCTATTTCATTTTCAGCGATGTGGTTATATCAAGATTCTCAACCTGCGGACCTTCAGCCTCACGGTGACCTTCTGTTTCAGGGATGTTAATATTTCACAGATCCTCATCCTCTTCTTCTTTGATTACATTATAGCATTCCAGTGTGTGACTTAACTGAGTAACCCACTCAGGTTGAATAAAGTCGAAACGATCCTATGGTATCCTAAAGATTGTTGCTTTCACCTCTTGTAGTGCGTCATCAATACAGTTAAACCCATCTTCAAAACTGAATGTCATTATTAATCCTTCATACAAGACATCACATTCACTTGTACCATGGTAGAGCTCTGTTTCTACATACCAATTCATCGAGACGACATCCAAGGTGTGACAAAACAAATGCACCCATTTAGGTTGGGGCTTCTCTCCATAAGCCTAAGCCCATTTTGACAAGTGCGCACATGAATCATCCTACCCATCATACTTGTCTGTCATTTGCATCTTCGGCTTCCCAAAGCATGTTCTCTCGTACCCCACCACCTTGCGGGCGTAGCGCGCAGTGCCTAGTCCAACACCTGGAAGCGATGCTCTTCTGGTACCTCCCTTTCAAATGCATCCAGAAAGATATTGTCATCATTCAGGCCATCATAAGTAGGCAGATTTCTTACATCTGATGAAACAGAGCACAGTGATTGGGTCATCATGTCGTCGTTTAGCGTAGTCACCTCATGTAACCAGTTCTACCAACGCTCTAACACTTCATCAAAGTTTGAGGTGCAGGAACTCTCGCGATCCCATGTCATTCATCCATCTGCAATGGGATTCACCCAATCTTGGTCTTGCATTGTTATCTTATAGATATAGTCCAGACCATCATCACTCTCATAATTGGAGGCTGGTTCAGTATAGCGCAATCCTTCAGCAAGATCGAGGGGTAGTGTTATGCATAAATATTTCTTCTCAAAGATCATCTTTCGCTTCTTTAGGTTGATTACCCCATTCATATCAATAGCCCAATCGATTCCTAGGAATGCAGGATATGGTTTGTTATCATTCACAATTTCTATTACTTCAAAGTCAACCAGCACACTCACCCGTTCAATATCTATGGCCACCCCCCTGCAACCACCCCATGGGGATGATCTTCTACTAATTCGCCATCCTTAGCTGAATCAAAGACCATTGCACCACGGGTCTCCCCATCTGTTCCCAAGTCTACTTTGGTAGGATGTTCGCATCTAACCCTAGGTCCAAATAACTTGATCCATTTCATACTCTCCTATCTATGCAGTCAGTCTCATCTCTCACCCTGTCCTTGTTTTATGCTTGTTAATCTTTCGTACTACACGCGGCTCACCCAAAATGGTTATGACGCATCTATTTATGAGCTCTTGTAACCACTTCATAGCCTTACTATCGCGTAGTAACTTCATATAGGTCTCCAGGAAGGTTGTGAGCATAGAAGGGTCCATCTCCTGATCAAGCTTATCTTTGCTCCCTGAGGTGGAAGCCTCAGTGAAGCTCTTTTTTGCTTCCATGAAGGTTTCACATGCACGCTCCAAATCGAACTCAGCCTCCTTCGCCAGAGCTTTGCAAACCCATGTACTATCTTCTAACTATTTCCCCTTGTCATCATCTGTTGTGATTCCACTCTAGAGAACTATATTAACATTTGGACCCACTTCACACAGCGCAGATCTCATCATCTGCAGGTTCTGAGTTGGCAAAGGTGGTAGCGCCCCTTTGTCACATATCCTGGTTATTAGCGTAGGAAAAACTTCCATTTCATGATCAAACATAGTGAAATACTTACATGATGGATGTGTTGGGTTAGTGTAATCGCAGGCGTAATCTCATGGTCCTCCGCAATTATAGTAGTTCAACTATCCTCCACCTCTGTCAGGTCCTCTTCCGCCTCAACCTCATCCATGCCCCTAAAATCCTGTCTGCGCTATCCCCACGTTCTGGTCATGGGGCCGCATTTTTTCCTTAACCCTATAGGTGGGATTTCTATCCATGATCAATTCATAACTCTTGCAATTATGCTCATCATGCCCTACCAGCCTACAAAAGTTGCAGAATAGTTGTTGTGGGGTCTGTACAAACTTCTGTAGCAAATGGAAGTTATCCATGGCATGTTTTCTTGTTATCTAACATCTAGCGCACCACAATGCAAGCCCCACTCTTGGTCCTTCTTAAGCTTCTGGCCTCAACAGCATTGGTCGTCCTCCTACAATATATTTCACAAAGATCGGGCAATGCTCTTTTTCATGCCCCTATCCCTTGCATTTCAGGCACCATACCTCTTCGCGCACCTCTAGTCGAGCCGTTCTATCCTGCTTCAAACTTTTCATCTCAAGGCAAAGATTTTTCAACTACACATGGATCTGTTGAACCCCCAGATTTGGATCTTGCATCAAGTTTTCATGCAGTCACATTGCAATCTCTAAGGCCTTTGCCTAAGTCGTTATCTTCTATTGTGACAACGCAACCCTTAAGTGTGGCAATAGAGAAGCCACAAATCACTCGCGATTCTGTCGGTCTGTCAAGTTCATATTAGCTTCACGGATCTTAAATTTCAACCTCTGATATAATTCCCACGGTGTATCACTTGGTTTCATCACGATTTCCTTGAAGCCCACAATCTACTGTGCCTCGGATTTAGGCCTACTGAATTCTCTATTTAGTTCTGTCTCGATGTCTACCACTCTAGCATTCTGGTTATCATTAGAGTACTTGATATACCAGGTTATCATGCGATCTTACAGAGCACTAACCAATGTCGCCTTCTTTATGTGATCATGTGTAAAACCCTGAGCTTCCTATACAACTTTCACAATGAACCAGAACTGGTCCAAGTCCTCATTCGCCAAGCCTTTGAACAAATTCAGCTTCACTAAATTTTCCATACTGAACTATGGTGGAGGTGGAGGTGGTATAGGTGAAGTTGTAGGTGATGGTCGTGAAATTGGAGGTGGTGTGGGTGGAGGTGTTATTCGCAGGAATCCTTAACTTATTGACTGAATAGCACTTCATGGAGAGACCTGCGCTATCCCTTCTTCGTCACCTCACGGAGGTGAAATCAATGGACTATATTCAAGACCATTTTTTCCTTCATTATTGTAATTTTTTCCTCTTCGCATAGTTTCAAACATCAAGGTAGTTGCATAACCTGTTTTTTGCACAATGACATTTTAATCTAGGTATTCAAAGATTTCATGTACTTACCCCACAGTCCTTTGAAAAAGTGCCACTCCACCTCGTTGTAGTTGACTAAGGTGTTGACCACGAATTCAATCACAAATCCTCCTATGACGCGATCAAGCCAATGATTGACCACGCGGCCAATCTTATCCTCAGATTCTTCCAACCTCCATACTAGCTTCGGGGTCCACACAATAGGACCATCAAGTTTCCACCTTCCTTGGCTATCTGCGAGCTTCATGATCCACTCATACATCTCAACCAGAAAAGAGTAGAAAAGGATTTTGTGGATCTCCATATATAGGTATCTATCCAACCACTATCCCTTGGTCAATCACGGGTTTATGTTCTCGTGTGCCGCAAATTCATGGATCTTCCTATCCAACTAGTCTCTAATCTCTTTCTTAGTTGGATTCCAATGATACGACAACACACATCTCTTACGCAGATTCTGGTCCAGCAATGGAACCATTTGTTGGCTTGAGGGGGCCTGACCCAGGTTCAGCGTTAATTAGCCAAACAAATCCCTACACTATTGGCCCTTTTGGCATTAGCCGGTAGAGTGCGGACCAAAGGGTCACCTGAAGCAGTATGGGGGGATGATAGAACCACGTTTTAGCACCCTAATATGGTTGTGATGGTGGTTAACTCCCTCTATCCCAGCCTTCGGGTAGGTCACTTCACACTAGGGCTTGCCAAACAAACCCCTTATTCCGCCCTTCAATACCTCTGCGAAAATGTATGATTGACCTTCATGTAGCCCTAGCCTGCGGCTCAAGTACTTTTGTGGTGCTATGGCAGTGTACCATGCATATTCCAAAACTAGCTTAAGTGTTTTACTTTACTTCTTAGATACTCACAGTTAGTACCGCATAAACAGATATCCTTAATTGCGTTCAGTCATCCAATTTAATTGTATTCATTCGCGCATCATATAAGCATAATAAAGGACATTTATACATAACATATCAAGATGCATCAACATAACAAAGACACAAAAATTGCAAAGTATTTCTCTTTATTGATATCTTCCAAGTGATTACGGACTCTATCCACCCTACACACACAACTGTAGGGATCCGCGCACTCAACTGTGGACTTCCACCCTATGCCTCTGCGCACTCAGCTGCAGAGCCTCTACATATGCTACGACCCAAACTTAGACTTCTACTTCAGAGCTATGACTTTCTTACATTCTATGTGTCTAAAACTAGTTAGAGCTTAGCTCTTTTTATACAATCCCATGGTCCGTGGACCATGGGTATATCTCTTACAACCAACTTTACTTTACAAAACTAAGGGCGGACAACCTTTTATGACTTATGACACCTTCGTGCTCTGCGACCACAAAATGTGGAGTCTTTACAAGTTTATTACAAAATTTAACCAAAACATGGGCTTTTAGCCCCAAAACTGTTTTTGGGGGATCCCGTTCCCAACACCATGCAACACTAGACTCATGAACACCAAAGAGTGCTAGGATATAGAGATGCAGGAACATCAAGGTATATAGGCTAAACTTATAAGATGGTAAGATTCATAGTGAGAGGTCATCACAAGGAGTGTTTATCTAAGGGAGTGTCATGTTCAAGGGAGAGACTGCTGCCAAAAAACTCTTTCAAAATACGGAACATAATGCAATTGTATTGTCCACTTTCCCCATCTGATTAGTTTAGTCAGACCACATGGGTAGACTCATTGATACTATCATGTTTTAAGAGTCTAAAAAGGACCGTTAAAAGAGAAACTCTATGCCCTATCTGATTAGTTTAATGAGTCCAAACACGCAAACTCGTCGATCTTTTCATGTTTTAAGACTCTAAAAAGGATTGTAAAAAGAGCGACTCTATTCCTCTTTTATGTAATTTAATGATTCCAGACGAGATAACTAGATGGTATTTTCATATTTTGAAAGTCTAAAAAAGATCGTAAAGAACACGTCCAAGGTGGTCCCTTTGTCATAATTGTTAACCGAGTGCGACAAAATTTTAATAGTATACCCGAAACGGTTCCTTTTCTATGAGTTAATCTACTGAGTCCAGATAAAGAGAACCATATGGGCAATATATGTTTTCCTCATTTTATTATGAGTACGAGGAGATGGAGTAAATTCGAATTTTGTCGTGAAATTTAAATGACTCACGCGACAACAAACACAATACCTTCATCGAATTTTAACGAGTCAAATGAAGAAAAATCAAGGTGTCTTTTTCAGTTTAGTGAGCGAGGAAAAAGAGGTAAAAGAACTGCTCATTCCTTCTTCATAGATTTAACGAGCCCGAAGAAGGGAAAAACTCGGGGATTTTTTGATTTAAGAGCAAGAAATAGTCCCAAAAAAGAATTAGCGCTCATATTGTCGTCATAAATGTTTAATGAGCCCAATGATGAAAAATCAAGGTTTTTTCGATTTAACGAGCAAGAAAATATCCTAAAATTAATGCTTGAAACTTCTTCATAAGTTTTTTAACGAGTCTGAAGAAGGAACTTGGGGTTTTTTCGATTTTATGAGCGAAAAAAAAGATCCCAAAAAAGAATGCTCAATCGATCTTTTTCAGCTTAATGAGCTAGAAAAAGAGGGAAAAATAGTTGCTCAAACCATCGTCGTATGTGTTTAATGAGCTTGATGATGAAAAACTCGAGGATTTTTTGGTTTTAGAGCGATAAAACATCCCATAAAAGAAAGCTCTCATAGAGAAATGCACATGGTCATTTTTGTCGTTCAATCCTAAAAATTCTTTCATCAAAACATGAGCAATTTCTGCCAATATGGGGTCATGATGCATGATAATTATCATTGGAAATGGATAAATTCTACTTTAATGAATTCAATTAAGATACATCATGTATCCAAGGTGACTATAAGGGAGATTTTGAGCCTCCACTTTCAGCATTTGCATCATTTGAGAGCTATGAGAGTGTTTTGGAGCTAAACAGGAGCAGAATTTCCACAAACGATTATGAGATATCCGAGCAACCATTTGATGTGCCTTCAGTCCCAAGTAAATGCAAAAACTTTGATCATGCATTATTCAACATTTTTTATCAACTTTTTGGGTGATTTTTTGGAGAACTTGGGATCCCTAGTTCATTAATTACGCCTAACGCCCCCTACCAGGCTTGTAGGGAGCGTTAAATGTTGTTTACGACCTGATGGAGGGCGTTAATCCTCCCTGTATGTCACTAGGGGGGAGAGAGTGCATGAGGGAACACCCCAAAACCCCAGGAAATTATTTAATAATCATTTTTCCCCATTTGCACTAATTTTTGGGTTGATTTGTGCATTTTTTGAGCCATTATGACTATTTTATGGAGAGAATGGGCCCATCACCAACAAGAATTGCTGATGCGGAATGATCCTGTTTGCATACTTTCATTGTGCCACTGTGGGTTGATGAAGTATGCTAAGTTGGACACTATGACAGGTCAAAAGGACCTTTTGAGCTAGATTATTTAGCATTGGGATGAACACGAGCAGGTTCAGGATTGGCGATCATGAGTTGGCCATTGACCGAGATGTTATATATTTCTTGACCTATTTGTCGTGAAGAGGAGCATGTGAAACCTGACCGGGGGTAGGCTTGATCCTCGATCCACCCTAGAGTCGGTTCAAGCTTACTATGTCCCTAAGAGTGGACTCATCAGCAACAGAGTCCCTATAGAGACGATTAGGTCCAGATCTATGAGGGCCATTTTATGGTTGATTGTGTGTTTGGCAGGATTGAAGAGTTCCCACATTGTAACAAAGGCCCAACTATTGCTTGCAGTTAATTGTGTCCAACCGCACATATTCAACTGGTGCAAGGTAGTGCTTCATCAGTTGAAAGTAGAATTGACCGCATGCAAGACTCAAACCCAACAGAGTTTTGGGTATGACACTCTCATTGTCTCATTCATAATTGAGAGGGTACCTGTTATGTGCCCGCGGATGAGCTTAGGTCCCCTTGATCTGAGGGATCCGAGATAGGAGTGATGGGCATTAATTGATCCTCGCATAGGAGGAGGACCTATCCAACATTTTTTCGAAGAATATTTCTTTGAATGGCTTAGTTTCTAGATTATGATGATTGACAATTTTGTCGATGAGGGAATGGACTTCACTGGCGACCCTGACTTGATTCTATCGCCTGGAACAAACTGGGGGCCTCAAGGTAAGAATTAGTTTAATAGTATTTAAAGTATTTTTAAGATTTTTAATATTTATGTTATGTTTTTGTTTATTTTATAAGTGAAAAACTACTGACATGAATCTTTTTGCTTGACACAGATGTGGCACCGGTACGACTTGCACGCGAACCTCACCAAGTGAGGCAAGGAAGCCAACTACCTGATTCGGGGGGTGGGGTGATGTTGGCACTCTTCGTGAAGTTTTGAGGAACCTGGAGGGCTTGAGCATGAGTGTGTCCCCCCTTCCTATGAGGGAGATCCCTTCTCATATGCAGCGGCACACAATTAGTGTGCCTGAGTGGTTTTAGTTCCTCTTCGGAGGATAGCTAGAGCAGTGTTATCATTTCATGAGTAATAGGCTCTATTAGCAGGTGCTTTGGTATAGCCAGTGGGTGTTTATAGCTAGGTTTAGTAGCCATTTTGTACTTAAAACACCCAATTTTTGGAATATTTTAATGTAAAAGACCGGATTCTATATATGTAAAAGACTGCATTCGATATATATATTGGTATTTTATGATGTAAATTTTTTTTAAGTGTTTTTGTAAATTTTTAACTGTGTAAATATTTACTTTCATACATGTATCTATAGTGAATGAGACATATGCCAATCTAATGCATAGTTTTCCAATGAATCAACAACTGTATTAAATTCTCTAGGAATGTGTTCATATGTGATAACATCAAATTGACGTTCCAAGAGTTGAACCCTTAAATAATGATGTAACAAGATTGGACTACGAACGTGATAATGATTTGTCAATCACATAACAACAAGCTGAGAGCCTAACCTAACCACCAGATTGGAGATGTCCCTTGATGACGCTTCAGTGAGAAGTGAAATCACAAACATGTATTCAGCAATATTGTTGGTGGTAGTACCAAGAAAGACTCCCCCGGAACAAAATAGTTCTGAAACATGTGTGTAAATGACCCAAGCATCTAATGCAATGTGCCATGTGTGATGATTGGCACCATCTGTGTATTCTAGATATGCTAAGGGTAATGAAGGCATCTACATTATGAGAAATATGTATGAGACAAATACTTCAATAAATACCAAAAAATCCAATCACATCAAAACATAAGAAAAACTTATAAATACATAAAATTACAAATCACGTGCCTAGTGCAATACTAGGCATAATAATTTTTCAAATAGAGCCCATTTTGAGGCTAAGCAAGCAGGACTCCTTCCCAATCCTGAAGTTCATATGCCCCTTTTGAGAGGGCTTTCTTGATGACATATGGACCGAGCCATAAGGGTTGAAGTGTTCATACCCCCAAGAGGTCATGTTTTTTATCATAGAGTAAAATAAGATCTCCCTCTTGGTAAGAACGAGGCTTGACCTTTTTGTCGTACTAGGATTTGACCCAACGCTTGTGGGCTTCGATTGCTAAATCGGAAACTCGACAGGTTTCATCTGGTTGATTTAGGTATAACAGGAACTCTTCTTTGGTAGTAGTGTCAGGCAAGAGTTCAACGATGATTTGAAAGGAAGGAATCTGACACTCGATTGGTAAAACTGCTTCCAGGCCATAAGCTAGTTGAAAAGGTGTAAAGCCTATAGCAATTTTAACTGAAGTTTGGTATACCCATAGCGCATGATATAATAGTTGATGCCAATGGGTTTTATGAGTCCCTACTAACCTACGGATCATTGTTTTTAAGACTCCATTGATGGCCTCTACTTGACCATTAGCTTGGGGGTAGTAGGATGAAGATTGATCCTAGTGAAAACCGAGCAGCGATGTTAAGTCAAACATCATGTGATTCTGAAAATGAGACCCATGGTTTGTAATGATTGTGCGAAGCACACAGAAACAACAGATGACCTGATTAAACAGGAATAGCATTGCAATTTCTCCATCGGCCCAGAAGGTTGGAAGGGCTTTGACCCATTTCGTGAAATAGTCCACAACTACGATAATATAGTTGTGTCCAGCAGAGGAAATGGGGTTGCAAGTTACAAAGTATATCCACCATTTGGAAAAGGGGCTGGTAGAGATAACCAAGTGCAGTAGGGCCGGAGGAGCATGCATTTTCTTTGTAAATGTTTGAAAAATAAGGCACTGTCGAATAGCCTTCATACAATCTTAGAACAAGTTCGGCCAGTAGTAGCCAGCGCACAAAATTTTCTAAGCAGTAGACATGCCAGAAAGATGGCTGCCACATGCCCCAGCATGGCAGTCATTTAAAACATGTTCCACCTCCTCATGAGTGAGGCAACATGAAAGAACTATATCAGCACCACGGCGATATAACATATCGCTAAGCACTAAATAGTGTCACGCTTAGTGGCGGATGCGACAATGGTCACCTGACGATAGCTCAGGGTGGAAACGTTGCGCTTGGAGGTAGACAATAATGTCACCCTACCAAGGGTTAGCAGTGTCAATAAGTTAAACAACTTCATCCATAAGAGGGTCATGGGCTATCTCGTTAAGATGGACAATGGGAAGATCTGACAAAAGTTTGGCGAAGACTAAGAAATTTTTTCACCTTGACAGTAGTGAAAACCAAATAAAATTGTTGGAGGATCACGATCCATTTGGAAAATTTCCCTCCAATGACATGACAAGATAAAAGGTGTCTCGTGGGATTCTCCAAGGTGATGACAATATTTTGTTGTAGTAGTATATAATGTCAGAAGCAGTTGACAGCAAAGACAACTACCAAGGATAACTTTTCCACATGTGAATATCTGAGTTCGGGCTCAGCCAGGCCTTTCGAAAGATAATATATCACATGCTCACTCTGATCATCATGAGTTTGAACCAAGACCATTCCTAGAGAGGATGGCAAGGGTGCCAGGTATAGAAGAAAGTCACACCCATAGTTGGGAGCACTAAGTAGTGGGGCTGATATAAGAGCCTTTTTCAAGGCATCAAATGCAGGGAAAATTTAAGGATGCAAATTTCTCTTAAAGTTTAGAAACCTTGGTGAATCCCACTAGTCCATAATATGAAATATATAAAATGTCTAGAGTTTTGTTTGTAAAAATATTCAAATTTATAATATTTTTATGTAGTATATATATAAAAGTTTTGCGATTTTTAGGGTAAAATAATTTCATTCTATAAAATTTGAGCAAATAATTTTTACAAAAAAATGGAAATTAGCGAATCTTCTTTTTGGAAAAGTATAGAAAATTAGCCCATGGGCGAATATTAGCCCTTAAAATTTTCCTTGATCAAATGATCGTTGAGCTTGATCATCCCACAGATACGACACTCCCTTCTTAAGTAGGTGCATAAAGCCTTTCATCAACTCAGCATAGTTTACGATGAACCATTATAAGAATTTTGGTTTCCCTTGCAAACGATGGAGCTACATAATGGATTGTGGTTTGGGTAATTGAGTAATTGCCTTTACTTTATTGGGATCAACCCTAATCCCATACTTGGAGACAATGAATCCAAGTAAAATTCCAGACTCGACAAAGAAAACACATTTATGTGGATTTAGACATATGCTATAAAACATGCACCTAAGAAAGATAGCTCTTAAATGATATAAGTGTTGCGTTTGCTTCTTGGAATGGGATGGAAGGTCATCCAACTAAGCATGAATGATATGTCTGATATCATGAAATGCATAGTCCATGGTGCTTTGAAATTTTTCTCCAGCATTCTTTAAATTGAATGGGAGTTTTCGATAGGCAGAGATTCCCCTTGGGAAAATGAAGGCGATTTTGTGTTGGTCTTTTGGTTTTATAGCAATCTGGTTGTAACCTGAGAAACCATCCATGAATGAGAATGATTCACAATAAACAAAGTCGTCAATCATTTGGCCGATAAACGGTGTCAGATAATTATCCTTCAGACACGCAGAATTCAAGTCTCGATAGTCAACACATACGCAGATGGTTCCTTGTGTCTTATCGACAGGAACTAGATTGGAAACCCATTCCATTAAGGGAACAAGATAGACGAAACCAACATGTAACAACTTTTCCACCTCAGTCTTGATGGCTACCATTTTGCGGGGGTGGACTGGTTAAAGCCTTTGGAAAACAGGTTTATCATTGTCATGTATCTTGATCTCATGCTTGAGGATAGAAGGGTCTATGCTGGGAATTTCCTCGTAAGACTAAGTGAATACATCACGAAATTCCTTAAAAAGGAAAGTGAAGCTTGCAATTTCCTCAGGATTGCATTCTTATCCAACTTGGATGTTTTCTACGATGCCTGTCATTACAGAAATATCGATGAGCAATGTCTTTTAAATATTTCCCATGTTTCCTTCAGAGTCCAAAGTTTGGATAGTCGTATAAGGTCAGGAAACAATTTCAGGTGTGTCGGATGACAAGATTTGAAGAGGCATCATGTCTAAATCAGATATCAAAACATGATGGTGTGAGTCCTCCCAAGGTCGCTCTTCTAAACTCATGATCTCTCTGATAGCTTCGTCCATAGGAATGAATTGATTGAGGGGATCGAAAGGAGTAGTTATGGGAGGGGCAGTGGTACCGTTATCTATGACCAAAGTGACTAAAGACTTGGATGTAGATTGAATGGCCTGGTAGGCCAATTCAATTAGTGACAGCGGCATTTGTTCTCCGTAAGTGTCAATGTCTGAAGGGGCTGGTAGGATCCAAGCATTGGTTGGTTCATGAGGAATGGATGAAACCATATTAACCATCTGTGGAACCACTACTAGTAGAAGAGGGAAACAACCCATCAAGGAAGAGATCTTCAATAGCCCGGTACCGATACTGACATAAGATTTAGGTACACCACCCACTAAGGGTACAGAGTCGCTGGGTAACAGGGAATAATCAGGGGTGCAAAAGGAAAACTGGTCCACTGTGACTATCTTTACATCCAACGGAAATAGAATGATGCGAAATACAGTATACACAATGGCAGTCATGGTGGAAGTCCAACTGTGACCCAACAATAGATTATAGTCAAGCTTTCTATCGATGACTTTGATGTCCACCGTTACCATTTTCCCATTCAAGATGATGGGGTAGCTAGCTAGGTAACCTTTTGGGATGAAAGTGTGGTTATCGAAAGCTTTAAGGGAATTCAATGGGGGGGATAGGGTTGGAGAACCCAAAGCGAGTCAACATGTAGCTGACATTATGCAAGTTGAAGCACCTTCGTTTATGAAAGTTATATGTATTCCTTTCCCTTTCGAAAATATTTCATCTAAAATGCAAGCTAGTGTTAAAGGGGAGGTTTAAATTTTTCCATGTCAAAAATTCCAAGCATGGAATCCTGAGGGTTGATACCACCAGTAGCAAGAAGTAGAGCTTTCCTTTGTGCTAGACAAGTCTGTAATACTTCGAGCACCGACATAGCTGACGGCACATGCGCCAAATCTTCTACAATATTGTAGTTTTGAGCGGCACATGCAGATGTATTGTGTATTGTGTGACGAAGTGCCCCTTTAGGGGGGTGAATCACAAGATCAATAACCGGCCTTTCAATATGAAGGTCGTTAGGTGGCAGTGGGTTTTGACTTGAAGAGGATTACTTAGCATGAGCGACTGGAGCTCCATAATATTTAGCTCTAGTTTATAGATCTATTGTTTCAAAGGTGTAAATGATAGATGGTCCTTCACCAGCTGAAGGATGTTGTGAACCGCCATTGCCCCCTTGCGGGGGTTGGGGTTGGTTTGCAATAAGGTGTTAATGTTGCTGAGTAGGGAAAGGATTATTCAGGACAACAAGAGTCTTTCCAGTGTCCTTTTTAGCAATGAAATTTGTGCATTCTTGAAGACGCGGACAACGATAGGTCATGTGGTCTTCGACATAGATTTTGCAAGGGAATCTGGTGGGTTTATCCTTTCTATCGTCAGAGGGTGCAACAACCTTCTGCATTAGGTTGTGGTGCTTTGTTGATTGCTCTTCAAAAGGAGCGGTCTTTTTCTTATTCTTCTTGTTCTTACCACCGGGTTTTTGTGTCGACTGCATAGATTTTATCGCAATGGTAGGAAGAGCAGTCGATTTGGTAGATGGGTCAAATGACATCTGGGCAATGTGACCACTGATTTGTTTTATAGTAGCCCCAGAGGTTACACCAATAATCCCATCAGCGTGCGCTCTGGGTTGCCATGTAGTAGGAGCACTAGAGTGCGAGGGGCATTGGGAATGACGTCGTATAAAGTGCCAGACTGCGAATATATCAGATCTAAGTGCTGGACACAATGAATGGATTGGTCTTCTGTGATGAACCACCTAAGGTGACATCTTTAGTGATTTGGGGGAGTATAGACTTGCAAAACCAATCCACTAATAGATATTCTGGTAGGGGAGCTTTGATTAACCTTCGCTTACGTCTCCGTTCATGTATATGATCAAAGAAGTGGGTGGTATTATCCTAACATAATGAAGTGAGGAGTTCCATCCCAGTTTCATAGAGGATGGGTAGCTGGAAGTGCTTTAAGGATTCCATTGCTAAAGCACCAAAGGTATTGACTAACGCACATGGTAACTCAATGTACCACTTGGCTACATTACCAATAAGGGTGCGAGGAAAGAGATGTAGCTGGATACTATCATCCACCTGGAGTTAGAAACACACCATAGATGACAGGTGGTGATGTGTGTACATGGATCCTCTCCTTGTTTCCCTTCGAACTTCAGGATGTCTATCAGTATTTTATGCAGGATTGGTTGCCAAAGTAAGTTGTGATAGATGGGGTCATATGTAATTTTGTACATTTCAAAGATATCAAGTGTTTCCAAGAAAGGCAAGGTGTTTGATGCCCCCGAATCAGACCAAGGCGATGACATATGACTTGAGGATCCTTGTGGTCCTCCCATCATGTTGTTTCCAATATTATACACAGGTTGCATGGTATATTAAGTGCCTTGGGGTATGGTATTGTACTGTGGCTTTCCACAGGGGTTGTTATGTTGGGGGATAGAAGTGCCCCAAGGATAAGGAGTGTCACCTTGACTCATTTGAGGTTGTGAGTAGGGTACCCCTATGGATTTATTGGGACCTTGTTGAGGGTTCCCACTTGCCACATAACTAACCATAGGTCCTCGACTAACATAAGGAGGGTTCATGTCAATCAATGACTAGCCACTCATACCTTAAAACGAAGGGGGAACTATTACGCTCCCGACTAGTATATGCATATTGGGAACAATGCACCTAGATACCTAAATCAGGGGGTTAGAACTATACAATGGATGCCAACCATATTGTTGGTTGAAGGGACGAGTGCTAACCATGCTATATTGAGTGTTATAAGGAGCTCTATATGTAGCATTTGTCGAAGGTCCAAGGGCTTACACAAAAGGGGTGGAAACCGAAATGTACTGGGTTCCACTCATGGTGGGTATCACGATAAGGTTTGAACCTGGGACAAATGGGATATCGGGGTTCGCCATCAAAGGTGTGGCATTGACTGTCGACTGGGAGGTGGTGGTGGACCAAAAGTTTCCACAAAATCCCATGACCCATTAATCGTCGATGGGATGGGTGGAAATGTTCCAACTGAAGACAAAGGAGGTACAAATGCAATGGGAACCAAAAGTGGGCCCAACAGATTCATAATTAGAGGATTGAATGGAGGAAGAAATCCTTTAGTAAATAAATCCTCTGGTAAGCTTGAATCATGGGATGTCCAAATTGATTCTATGTTAGATCTCAAAGATTGATTTCACGAAGACGGCAAATCGGATTCACTGGAGCTCGGTGGATCCTCCATAGTGAGTGGGGGAAGTCTTAAAAACTGTTTAGATTGACGACGAGGGTCATATGTAGGCATGTTGGCCAATAATGTTTATCAGTAAATTCTACAGTGATGTTTATTAAAGTCTTGGTGATAACACTCTACCACTTGTAAAATAAAAAATACACTAAGGAAATCAATCAACAAGTAGAGGGAAATGACCTTGTCTGATAAGCATCGATCACTAAAGATGAAACCCAGTATCACAATGAATAACAGAGAGAGCTAGCCAAATGTACAGTTATGATTACCCTTGAGATTTGCCCAAACCTCAGATTAAGGGGCCAAGTACTCTCATGAAGACAAGCAACCTCCCAAAAACCGAAGATAGAGTACATTCATCGGTGTTAGGCACCAGGGTAACCCGCCCTAGTCACCTTGTGTTCATCCCTAAAATTATGGCCACTAAGGATACATCAAATCATAGACACTACCAGGGGAGACATAGTCGTAGACAATCTTCTATGTGGGAAGGATACCTAAGTATCTGACTGAACTTTGATATCCCCGAAGGGATCCCCAATACATAGAATACCCAAAGGAGATGTAAGCAAAGGTTGGCTACCTTCACTTATAGTCTAATGTTGCCTCGTATTTAGCTACACTTTTATTGGAGTGGTCCCGAAGAGTATGAGTGCAAAAGGATTTCTCTCTTTAATGGCACTAGTTTCATTGTATGATCTTGGGTAGTTAACTCACACTGCTTATCCCAAGATCCTAGCCTAAAATAAAGTGTGTTTACTCTTAAAAGAGTTTTTGATTGGTTTTATTAGGTAGATTTTAAATGTAATTCATTATAATCTTTGGTAGGGGTGTTGACGTATGAAATTATATGGGACTCTAACTCAAATCATGCAAAAATAATGCTTGTAAATTTTCACTTTCGATGAATAAGTTGCTTCTACAAAGGGAGAGTCATCCGTACATCAATATTTATTCCTTGCATCCTATTCAGTGAAACACTAGCATAACCGACAGAACTTCAATGTTCACTAACAACTATTGAAACCAAATAATGCATATCTAACTAGCTATGAAGAAAACAGTAAAAAAAAAATTGTATTTTTTCTTTAATGAAAATAAAAACTTTAAGAAGTAAACCTATTTTCTTAAAAAAAAATGTGTTTAGGACATAGATCAGTCAAACAAGTGTAGTTGCAGATCCCTGATCAGTCTACAAGTAGATTTCCCAACCCATGAGGTCATAGGGTAAGTTGTTTATCAAGAAATGGCTTACTAACGCTCTGTACTAGAGGCTACAGAGAGTTAGTTTCAACACTAACACTCTATTTGTGAGGGCACAATTCTTTATAAAGCACTTTTTTCACCGGTAACCTGTGTTAGTGAGGAAAAATACTCAAAAAATGGGCTATGGAGATCAGATCTAGGGCTGAGCACTGAGAGAAGGGTGTTGTATGGTCCTGAGTGGTCGGAAAGGGAATGAAGAATTATAGGAAGGCCTAGAAGAAAGAGAGATCTAGGAACTTTCTAGGAAAAAATGGGAACTAGGTGTAGTCCCCAGTGGAGTCACCAATTCTGCTATAGGGATTAATGCATGGGTGATTGGTAATGTAGAAAAACCTCAAGGATCTTCCTAGGATCCTCAGCAGACAGTTAGATTAGTTGCAGCTGTCACAAAGATACATGCATATCTATGTTTAACAAACGGATATCAAAGCGAGAAGGAATTATTACCTCGAGCCTTAGTGTGGTGTTGTTGGAGAGTGCAATGCAACTAGGTGGAAGACCCCTGAGCTAGCTCCAAATCAAAACCTGCACATAGCAAAGATAAGCATAATATCACAGCATAAAACCTTGATAAAAATTGCATGAACATATAAAATATATCTAGTTGCATATAACTAAGCCACTTATGCTAAAAGATATTGAATAAACATATACACAAGTTATACTACCAACATCACGGAGTGGACAACACGACTGCAGTTCTATATTGATGTAGAAAGAGTGATTACAACCATCAATTTCATCAGCCTTCCCTTACCCCTCCATCTCCTCTCTCTCTCTCCCTTCTTAACCTCTTTTGATGCCTTAGTCTGAGACTCTACTCGATAGTCAAATAGGAAATCCTTTCAAATGGTTCAACCTCTTTCACAATGGCCCAAGCCTTACATATATAGCATGTAGGGTTAGGGATTCCAAGTCTTCATGAGTTCCATTAGGCAAAAGAAGTGATGTTTCCATGCTTTAGTGCTCTTTTCTATTTGCATATTCCATTAGGAATTAGTAATTCCCCCAAACAAGTAGAATTCTAATGTTTCCCTGCTTTTATGAGCTAACATAGGAGAGAATATAGTGATATTTTGTTAGTCAATTCGCTCCTTTGACCCATAGAAACTGATGTAGGGTCATTAACATTGTTCCCAAGGTAACATGTAGAGTTACCCTAGGCACTAATGCACCCTTAGGCTTGTTGAGAAGCTTTATAAAGTAGTTTGATAGAGTCTAGATAGTGTTAGGTTGACAACTGGACTTGTGAACTTGGTTAGTCCTTTAGCCATCATGTCTTTATCCTCTGAGTTGATGAGGAGGTCATTTTCATGTATAACAATTATGACAGTGGCTATGTATGGCTCCCATCATATTTTTACTTGTATATTAATGAACAATGTATCTATCGCTTAATTGATGAAATTGAGACTAAAGTGATAAGGAAACAATGTCTCATAGTGGATCTCAAATAATTATGAGAACCCTATTCTTAGATCTATCATTTCCACCTGTAGATTACATCAATGCCAAGGGTTTGACAGAATGTTAGTCTCAGTTGGGGATGTTCATGTCAGGTCATGAAGTTAGTTTCTAGTTTATTAGTGTTTTCATCATGTGCTTAATGGATTCCAGAAGTTATATCAAGTTCTGGGTAATGGCCGGAATTCTATGCTTGAAAAGTACCTTAAGTTCCCCCCACTCTAGCACAACTCTACTAGAAATAGTCCCTAAACATAGACATGTAGGCTTGTGGGAGAATCCAGAGCTGTTTGGACATTGGCATGCCCATAGCATGGGAGCATCAAGAGGTTTAATAGCTCAAAAACTCAATGGGACCCAAGGGCTGATTAGAAGAAAGGTTTGGATGGTTCTTAGGGGTCATATTGCTAATAGTGAAGGTTTGTATGGTGTGTTTCCATTAGTTCCAATTCTTTAATGTGACTTAGGAGATCAAATCATATCATAGTAACTTCTCATCACATGTTTACCCCGATTGGCTAGTTTCTTGGGTAAATGTGGGAGGAGGGTGTTACATAAATGCACTTGTATCTTTTGTATTAAAAATAAGAAAGACACTTTTTTCCTTTAAAAAACAAAAATAAAAAATAAAGAAACAAAAAACTTTGGAATGTCACTAATGTACTTGAGTCATGCATATATAATGTTAAAAGGATGTAATGTTTCTAGTTATATGGATATTAGAGAGGATTCATTGTTCAAATTTACTAAATTGCATCATTTAATAGAAAGATTCACATCCTGGTGCGCAACTAAATATAAACACTTACACCTTTACAGTAACACACTTGGTCGCGGGCAACAGGAAAAAAGAGAGAGGAAATGGAATTTCGTATGATACATAATGGAAAATTTGACTCCCTGTCATAGACGTTTTATAATATATGTTCGTCAGACTCGTGAACTAAGTCTATTGCTTCGAATAATCTTACAAATTCTAACACAATTACCTATGAATACATGGCTCTTTAACATACAATATTAACTAGCTAAATTGTTTTTACAATTAGAGTCTATATGGAAGAAAGAAACTGAAAAATGTGCACAACAAAGATGTGTAGAAATAAAGTATATGCAGAAGTGCAATATAAAATCATAAGTTCCACTGCTTTTCACAAGTTGAACTCAATGCAAATATTGAATCTATAATCATATTGTAAAAGGTGGCCTAGATACCTACACTTGAAAAACACATAATAATGATGCAACCATGAAAAAAGACGTGAATAATTTCATATATTAGTTTCAAGTTATTATCATTCATGCATTAGCACAAGATGGACTAAAACATGTGCAACAATATCAACATAAAGGATAAGTTCCACTACTCTAAACAAGGTGATCCCAAAAGAAATATTAAATCTACCTACACTTGGAAAACATATAGTTATAAGGTTACTTCTTTTTTTTGTATTAGTGTAACTATTGTTTATTAAATTTTGCTCCACATATTTTTCATGAGCTTGTCCATTTTTATAATTATTTTCATATTTCATAAACCACTTTCATTTTTGGTTTAATATTTATGTTAAATAACAACCTTCCACAATGGTTTTTATTGAATATAAATAGATGTTAAATGACATTCGTGGGACACATCCAATGCTAGTCTTGAATGCTAATATTCTTCCTAGAATTTTCTATCAATTTATATAATAATTTTGTTAATAAACGATTATGCTAGGTACTCAACTCTGTATCTAGAGTTATCAACTTCAATTTTCTAAATTGATTTAGAACATATCAATTCAAAATTATTCATCATAAACTAAGCCAAATGAAACACATGTTTTTGGATACAAAAGAAACACTTGTTTTTCATACAAAAGAAGCACTTGAATATGCAGAAGCAAAATGTGTGGAGAGGAATGTCTGTGGAATAAAATATGTAGAAAAGATATTTAAGCTTCCCTTCACACACAGTTGCCTTTGTACATGGTTGTCCCACACCAAAAAATTTAATTATAGTAAGAACAGAGTTGTTTCATAGCTATGGCATTGTTTAATACCATTTTAATTCTCTTATTCATTCTGAATATGAATCTCAACTAGTGATATTGTTCACCAAAATATCTTGTCATTCATTCACATAAGATAAAATAAGATAATTTTACCTTGTTTCAATGCTAGGATGCCTCAAGTTATAGATTAAATTATGTGATTTAAATACTTATATAACCTAGGTTTTTCAATATATGCTTTTTCGAAAATTTTGTAGACACGAAAATATGTATAGAGTTGGGGAAGTTGGGATGTGAAACAACTCGTCGTAGAATTTTTATAAATTATCTTCCTTGGACTGGCGAACTAAGTTTCCCGATTTGGAAAATCTCACCAATTCTAATGCAATTACCTAAGAATACATGGATCTCTAATATGCAATATTATATTAGCTAAATTTTGTCTACAAATAAAGTCTATATGGAAGACAGACGTGAAACTAAAATTTGTGCAAAATAAAGATGTGTAAAACTAAAGTATATGCTGAAGTGTGATATAAAAGCATAATTTTTTCTATTATATAGAAGGTCAACTCAAATGAAATATTGAATCTATAATCATATTGTAAAACATGACCCAGATAACCACAATTCGAAAACATACACTCATGAAAAAAAACTTGAATAATTTCATATATTAGTTTCTAGTTATTGTGCAAAAGTGTGTATATAAAAGGATAAGTTCCACTACCTCGTATAATGTGTACCCAAAAGAAAATATTGAATCCACCTGTACTTGGAAAACATTATCAGTTGCAACTAGCAAATGAGAATTTGTTAATTAACAAAGACCCAAGTCTCATTTTGAGAGTGGAAGGACTTAGGACTTAAATAGTAAAAAATTTAGATATGTTGATTTGACTAAAAAGAGGTGGCATGTAGTAGAGTTATGAGGTGCCACGTGATACTAGCATGGAGTTTGAGTCAATTTCACAATAGGACTAATTCGCTGACACAAATTCATGGTGCATCATTTAAAATTGTTGGGTGGTGTGAACTAATAGTAGCTAATAGACAAGAATTTTTCATTTACATACAATCAAGTCCTTCCATGGGACTGAAAGGACTCGAGCCTTAAAAAATAAAAAATGTATATACATTGATTTATCTAAAAATTGATGCCATGTAGGAAAATTATAAGGTGCCACATGATAGCAGCATGGAGCTTCAAACCACATCAATACAAAAATAATTCCTCAATACAAATTCATGGTGCATCATTTAAATTTTTCAGGTGTTGTATTCAAAAAAGACACGTGCGCGGAAGTGAGGACATAAAAGGTAAAGTTTCATTTCTCTACACATGGTGAGTCCAAAACCAAATATTGAATCCATATTATCCAATTTTATCCTTAAGATTAAAATCATGACTATATTACATATATCAAATGGATAAAACATGTGGAAATAAATGTGGTTCATGACTATATGTGGAATTAAAACATGTACACAAGTGCATACATAAAATGATATTTCCATTGTTATGCACAAGGTGAACCTAAAAGAATATATTGAATCTACAATCATATTGTAAAAGTCGACCTACATACCTAGGCTTGGAAGACATTCAACAATAATGCAATCATCAACAAAGGTTATTGATTTCAGATATTACTTTTAAGTTACTGTCATTCATGCATTGCAATTTTATAAAAAAAGTGTGTGCATTTAAAGTCTATATGAAACAAAGAGATGTCGAACCAAAATGGAACAAAGATGTGTGTCAAAGTGCAGAAATAAAAATGTAAGTTTCACTACTATATATAAGGTAAATCTAAAAGAAAAAATTGAATCTATATTATCCATTTTTGTCCTTAACATTATACTCATGACTATATTACTAAATGTGACTAATATACATCAAATGGATAAAATATGCATAGTTAAATGTGGTTCATGACTATATGCGAAACTAAAACATGTGAGGAATTGTGGACATAAAAGGACAAGTTCCACTGCTCCACATAAGGTGAACCCAAAAGAAAATATTGAATCAACAATCATATTATAAAAAAATTCCCAGATACCTAGACTTGCAAAACATATAACACAAATCTCATATATTAGTTTCAGGTTACTATTATTAATGCATTTCAAATTTATTTCTTGTTAACTTGACCCAAACAATTTTATGATTGATATTATCCAATCATTTAAATGAACTTGACCCAATCCATCTCAGTAGCCTCAGTTTCCTTACTTTAAACAAACTAGGTCACGTTCACATGCTCACTGGCCACATCCATAGCCACAAATAGAAACATAAAATGTAAAATTGAAACAAATGAAAATGGTTTTATAAAGTGCCTCTTGTTTCAAAAAATATTACCAACCCTAGCACAATTACCTAAGGAAACATAAATTTCTAACATATAGAAATCTCAAAACACATATTTCAAAATGAAGAATAAGACCTATTCCAAAGGTCACTTACACTAAACTATATTGTATTAATGTTAATTGAAGCATTGGTTGACATTTTACACTACTATATTATTGCTAACTAAATTGTTGCTTCATATGCCACTGAAGAAGACTGGCAAGCCCACCCAATACATGTAATTTTAAACATATAAGCAAATTCACATTATGTAAATTGAAACAAACTAATAAATGTATGCAAACAATACATCAACCGTGTCTTACCTTGGAAAATATTATGAACCCTAACACAATTATCTAAGAAAATATGAACTTCTAACATATAACAATCACAAGACATATTAGAAGAAACAAATAGAGCATACTAGTAAGATCACTTAGACTACAAGTATATTCTAAAAATGTCAATTGAATTTCATATAGCTTGAAACACAAAAATGTTGGGTTGTGTTATCTTCTTTCCACATAGTTAACAGGGGGTTTGAGGGGTACCCGTAACCCCACTTTATGGGGTCCAGGACAGCGCCCCAGAAAATTTTGGTTTTGGACCCTATGTTAGGTTGGACGGACCCACGTATGGTTTTGTGCATGATTTTCACACATGTTTTTTTTGGACGCGATGGTTTTCGGTCCATGGTATTGGATCAATGGTTTTTTGGTCCATGGTATTGGACGTGATGGTTTTTCATTCCATGGTATTGGATGCTTTGGCATGTATAAATATGTATTGTAACATTGAAAGGAACAT
>APFE030243963.1:41354-62916 GCA_000404065.3 Pinus taeda
CAAGGTAATAATGTAATAATGGGATGGGCCATAGTAATAAATAAGGTTGTTAACCCATGTCATGTAAGGGACCACAAGTAGTTAATAATAATGTAAGGGGTCCATGGTATTAGTTTATGGTATGAGGAAACCATGGTAATGATGCATGGTATTGTATGTATGAGGCCTATATAGAGGCTAGAGACTCCACATGGAGAGATATGAAGAGAAGTATTCTTGTATGAACAAGCATATGGCTTGTGGAGTGTTCTCCTTCCTTAAGGAGTGAATGTATGGTGTTGCCCTACCATAAGGGTTTGATCAATAAAGAATCATTTCTATCTATTTTTGGGTTTATTTGCATTATCTTATATTTTCATATCAAATCTAAAATATTTATGGGTTAGAGCTACAACACAACTCTTTACAAAATGATACATGACCAATGCACTCTACAAATGAAAATACACTTCTCAACACCAATTTTTATGCGTTGAGTCCCAAAATTTCCACTTTGCAATCGAGGAGATATATTGGATGTTCAATGTGTGTTAATACTACTACAAATGAGTAGTGGGATTTGATCACCAATGTTCTTGAATGCATAGAATAAAAAATTCCTTAATTAAATTTCAATGTTCACTCCAACACCTCAAGTGAAATGCCAATTAGCTTTAATTTAACTAAATATCACTTTTAATTAACTCTGTTAGACAGATTTTATCATGAATCGTCTTCTTGAAACAATAATATTTATTAACAAGAACATGTATAGCCTCAAAGAAACATGTTGTTGTACTGTGTTTCAGTTCAAAGTCCTATAAAACACAACATATGTTCTTCTCTTTATTATTACTTTCAAATACTTTTTGTCATATAAATACTCACACTCTTGTCACAAGCCACTTGGATTTTTTGTATATTTTTGAAATACAATAAATTTCATCTATTTTTCTTTACCTTATCATGTTTGACCACAAGTAATTATTCCTTTCAATTCTTCTACCCAATCAAAAAATTGGAATTTTATTTCTGAAAAAAATAATAAAACCAATTACAATATTACAGTATTGTCATAAATATTGCATTTTATAGAACATTATAATAAACTATAGCAAATTTGACAACTTTTTCAAAGTCAACTAAGTTTATTGCAAGGGTTGACTCAAAAATTATTTATATATTACCTGTTTTGGAAGTTAATAATAATAAAGGTGGTTAAATACAATTGGGTGATGGCTATGGGAAAAAAAAAAAAAAAATCATCTCATAAGTTATTAATTAAAAAAAAAGAATTTTTTTATTTAGTTGACAATGAAAAAGCTAATGGACTCTATTTATAGTTGATTGTAATAGGAGTATTGAGGTGCTTTACAATTTGATGTGATAGGTATGTTGTCATATAAAATTATGTGACAAAACAAAAACAACACATATACATGACAACATTTTAAAAATTGAATAAATATAAATACATCTTAAAGTTGCATCTATCAAAATCCTAGAAAATTTAATTTTCTTAACATGTAGTTTTATTATCATTTAATATAAAGGAATTAATAAATGACATGAATTAATAATCAAAATATTCTTAAGAAATTCAATCCATCTATATGCTTTGATAAATTTGAATTTAAAATGTGGGTGGCAGGAGGAGGAGGGGCTATTCTCAACCCTAATGGAAAAAATGAAATTAAGTACAACCAAGCATTAGGTGTAGGGACCAACCCAATAGTTTTTTTTTATATATAGTCAGAATAAAAATACAACCAGAATAGAATAGCATTGGGAATTCAAATTTATTAAGCATTTATTAACACATCCTTGAAACTTCACTTCATTGAACATATCATCTAATTTACATATATTTAACTAAAACCATAAAGAAGTCATACAAAGGAATATCATAACAACATAGGTACCGTTCACCAGAAGATGAGATTCAAACTTGACTTGCCGCTACCTGTCTTCCTTTGTTGTCGGCTGCCTTTGAGTGTGAATGTCGACGTGTTTGATCTGAATGCAATGACCCACCGGTCGACCTCCCAACCTACTCCTTGGGTACTCTTCTTCCCCATGGACCCCCAAGCCGCAATGGGGTTGTACAATGGAGGAATGTAATAGCTGGTAGTGGAAAGCACTCTTTGGCTCAAGAAACCCCTCTCTAAAGTCCTCTACCTCACCAAACTCACTATAGCTCATAATCACTACTTTGACATAGTCTCATCCATCCAACCATAGGGTAAAGAAAAGTCCTTTCTCCCATGGCCTGCCCCTTCTTTTATAGGAGTCCTCATAGGTGACACTTGGCATTTCATGCATAATTAATTATTTTTATAATTCAATAGTTTGATTATTATCCCACCCATGTGTCACTCCCTCATCAAGGGTCTCCAAAATTATTTACTTAAATTTTAATTTAAAACTAATATTTTTCCTCAGCTCAACAAGATTCCTATTTCTTCTCCTACTTGTCTCTTGATCCCCCTTTTTACTCCTTAATTTGTGTTCATTACTAAAGTCAATTGATAGGTCAAGGTTTGATCCCCTATCTACTCCCTAATTTAACTCAACTTATCTCTTAGATGGACATTCTTATGTTGGTTGTTGCCACATGGAAGTTCTCTAAATTTTCTCTAAGATTTAATTTATTAATCTTATTTTAATTCACCGTCCTCTTCTCTTAATTAGGTTTAACTATTTTATGATTAATATTTATCCTTACATTGATGTCCCTCTTTCCCCTTTTTACATAATTGAACTAAATTATCTACCTAATATTTTCCAACATGGGGAGGATAAAGTTTTTAAGGTAAAATATTTTATTTCTTCATATGATCCTCTTAACGTGAGTTTTATTCTTGATTTAATTACCTCAGTTTCTAACATCATTTGCCCTTGATGTGAATTTACCTAGTTTTCATGTCTTGATTAAATTTATTAGTTTATTTATTTTTAATGATTTCAAGGGCGCCAAGTTTGGTCGTGCCCTTCAAGAACTTCCCTTGAATTTCCTCTTCAAGCTTTCCCTTTAGACTAATTAGAAATTGATAAGTCATGAAAGCACACTTGTCACCAGAACCTTGGTAAGCTCGCTCGAACTACCATTGAAACTTTAGCAGCCATTAATTAGAAGCCTTACAGAAGCCACTCCCCACCTATTTGTAAAGCCTCAAAGCCAGCGAGCTGGGGTGCCACGCCTAACAATTTATTTATGATGCCAAGGGTGCCAAGTTGGTCGTGCCCTTCAAGAAATTCCCTTGAAGTTCCAAGGGTGCCACACCACTTTCCCTTCAAGCATTCAGTGGCTACGAGGGGAAAGTATATATGCAACGATAGAGACCCTATCATCTCTTATGTTTCCTACTATAGTGAGACTAATGGTGTTAGGGATCAAGGAATCTGCCTTGATATGCGCCCCCCGGTAAAATCCTCATGAGTAACCCAACTTTGGGACCTACCCTCATGACATTGTGATCTTCAAGGTGAAGGTGTTTCAACCTTTCCAGCTTAAGTCACGGCGTGAGTACTAGTGGGTAAGATCAGGGACACTGCCCCACCCCTCCCATGCAGTTCCATCCAATTGTACAACCCCATCACCCATATGTGATTCATTCATCCAAGCAACTAATTTGTGCCTGCAACCACTAACATATCATCATAATATAGATAAACATATATAGTAGGTTTCAAAATTGACTTATAATTTCAAAGAAAAAATATAAATTTTCATCAAACTAGGTGTCATCAACTTGTCATATGCGAGTGCCTTTGGTGGTTTCCTGCCATACTCAATAATCATCAGTAACAAGGTTTCTCGTTGTTAGTCATTATCATAATAACATCATCAACATCACCTAGTCATTCGTATCATTGTTCATTGTGAACCAGAACTAATGCAAGTATGTAACATAGGGGACACATCCATCATGTCTATCATCATCATAACATCAATGGAAACATACATATCCATCAAATATATCAACATCGTAAAATCAATAGAAAACATACATATCCATCAAAGCTATCATCATCATTATATCAATGAAGAGCATACATATCCTTTACTGCCATCATCATCATAAATTCAATAGAGACCAAAAATAGCCGTTTATGCTACAATCATCATAATATCAATAGAGAACATGCATAAACATCACAACCACTAATAATAGAGTCATGTGCCCGGATCCTCAACATGAGGTCATCAAAGAATAATGTGTGGACCTTAAGGCTAAATAAATGTTAATTTCATATCATTGTTAGTCAACTAGAGCGGGGCACTACATACACCCCCTCTTAATAATAGACTTCGTCTTAGATTCCTTGGAATAGGTAAGGAAAGAAGTGACGCATCTCCTTGGCATCCTCCCAAGTAGTTGAAATGGGACTATAATTGTACTATTAGACCTTAACCTGGTCCACTAATCGTTGTCTAAGCTACAAAGTTCGTTGGTCAAGTATGCGAACTAGTTCGGCCATTACTGTTCCCTCGTCTGAAACCTGCAAATAACCAAAGTCAATGACATGCGAAGAATTTGAATATAATTACGCAAAATAGAAATATGAAGCACATCATGCATACACACTAAAGATGGAGGTAAGGCAAGCCTATATGCCACTGACCCTTTCCTTTCTAAGATTTCAAAAGGTCCCACAAACCGTGGAGACAATTTTTCTCCCTTTCCAAATCTTATAGAGATTTTTTGGGGCCTTACTCTCCAGAACACCCTATCTCCCACTTCAGAACTTTGATCTACCTGATGAGCATTAGCATAGCTCTTTTGTCGATCTTGTGCTTCTTTTAGCCTCCCCTTAATCATAGTCATTTGTTCTTCCATCTCTTGCACTACTTCTAGTCCTATTAATACTCGGTCCTCTAGTTGGTCCCAGCCGAGAGGTGTTCTGCAAGATCTTCCGTATAAGAACACAAATGGTGCCATCTTGATGGAACTCTGATAACTATTATTGTAAGCAAATTCCATGAGGGGTAAAAGCTCTTCCCATCTCTTTTGTTGGTCCATCACATACATCCGAAGCATGCCTTCGAGTATTTGATTAGTCCTTTATGCCTTCCCATTTGTCTCAGGGTGATAAGCAATGCTGAAGTTCAACTGGGTTCTCATGGATTCTTGAAAACTGGTCAAAAACCTTCCTATAAACATTGCTCCCCTATCAGATGTGATCTTCCTAAGAACTCCATGAAATCTCATAATCTCGTCAATAAAAACTCCGGCTATTTCTAATGCCTTATATGTAGTCTTAACTAGTATGAAATGGGCGCTCTTGGTCAACATGTCCACCACTACAAATATGGAATCATGTCTTTTTGAGGTCATTGGTAGTCCCACAATAAATTCCATTGATATAACTTCCCATTTTTATTTTGGTATCTCATGGGGTTACAATAATCCTGTTGGATGTCTGTGTTTAGCTTTTACTCATTGACACTCTAAGCATCTTGCTACCAATTTTACGATGTCCTTCTTCATCCCTTTGCAAAAGAAGAGTGGTTTTAGGTCTGCACTCATCTTCTTAACACCAAGGTGTGCCATGTATATTGTGTGATGTGCTTCATTCAAGATTAAGTGGCATATATCTTCATCCGATGGCACATATATCCTTCCCTGAAATCATAGTAGCCCATCATTATCAAGGGATTATTCTTCATATTTTCGGACCCTCATCTCATCCTCCCTCAAAATTTTGCTAACCTTCTAGTACTAGGTGTCTTTAAATTGTAAATCAAGCATTTTATCCCTCAAATTTGTCTTTAAGGGAATCACTAAAAATATCCTAGGCCTCCTACTTAAAGCATCAACCACCCTATTTCCCGTTCCTTTTATGTAAGTGATATCAAAATCATATTCACTAATTAGCTCTTGAGTGAATAGGTGTTGTAGCCCACAATGGTCAGTCCTAAGATCAAACGTCCTTCCTAGAAGGTAGTGTCTCCAAATCTTTAGTGCATAAACAATTGTTGCCATTTCTAGATCATGGGTTGTGTAGTTTTCTTCGTGAGTTCTAAGTTTCCTTGATGCATAAGCTATTACTCTTCCTTCTTGCATCAACACACAACCCAAACCTTCCTTGGAGGCATCATTGCAAACCAAAATTTCTTGTTCCATATCTAGCACCTTCAAAATTAGTGTTGTCGTTAATAACCCCTTTAACCTTTTGAATGCCTCTTCACATTTTTTAGTCCAAATGAATTTCTTGTTCTTTCTTTGGAGCTCGATAATGGGGCTTGCTATCTTCGAAAACCCTTTGACATATCTACGATAATACCCTGCCATGCCCATGAAACTTCGTATTTCATGAACATTGGTTGGTGTTGTTGTGGTTGGTGAGTTTGTTGAGGTACCCTGTGATTCCCTCTTGGTAATAAATTGGAAAATGAACACCCGTCCATAAATTATACTCTTTAACCCCTCTTTCAGCACATATAACAACTTACTACATATTTCACTCACGTCAAATACGATCATGTCTATAAGAACAAGAACAAAAAAAAAAAACTCCCAAAATTTCAAAAGTTAAGACAACATTGGACTCCAACATATAATAGTTTACAAAAAAAACACCATAACAACACTTTGAAGATAAATAATACATACTCTTCCATTTCAAAAAAATTACATATATAAAACCATAAATCAAATGATTTATGAAATTTTAGAAATTAAAAACAATCAACAAATAAAATAAATAATATATACTCTTCCATTTCAAAAAATTTACATATATAAAACAATAAACCAATGTATTTATGAAATTTTAGAATATAAAAACAATCAAGAAGTAAAATAAATATATAAACAACAAGAGGCTACTTTTTATCTACTTAATAAGTATAAATACATGAATAAAATCATTAAAAAACATACATTATTTATAAAGTCATATTCAGAACCTTTTAAAAAATATACATCATAATTTATTTATTTATTTATTTATTAATTAATAATTGGTTTTATATCCGAGTAGATTGTACATCCAACTACATACAAATTTAGACTAACAAGTGAGCACTCACCATATATTCAAATTATACACCCAAACAAGTGACAATTGGCAAATACACAGAGTCTATAACAATTTAGTTATAGACCAAATACACTGTACACCCAACCACATACAAAATTAGATAACCAAATAATGGGTATGGGATATTCTCATATATAAGAAGATTTTTTGTTTTTTTCAATATCGATACTATACACAATATTAAATTATAAATTATAGATATACAAAATTTAATTTTATAAATTCCTTTTATATTAGGTGAGTGAGATTATTTTTATTTTTTATTTAATGGATAGTTACATTTCATCATCTACTCAACATTTGCAATTATATTATATATATATATATATATATATATATATATTTTAAAGAATAGTCAATAAAATTCTCCGTATCCAACTTCAGATTCATATTAGTAATAGATTGAAATTTAATATTTTTATAAATTTTCTTGCAATTGTTTACCAATGTTAGTATGAATATTCTTGTAAATCATATTCATAATAAACTGAATTTTAATTTTGTAATATATTGAGTTTTAAAAAAATTATACAGTATGAATAATTTTGCAAATCATATTAATAATAAATTGAATTTTAAAAGTTCCTATGGATAGTTTAATTCATCTAGTTCTTTGCTAATTATTTTGTCAATTGAAAAATCGCTGGAAAATTTTCTTAAACACCGCTAGCTCAACAGATAATTCTCTTTGAGCAGATCTACTCAGCTTAAATAAGCTCATAAATAAATCCCTTCCCATAGATCTATGTTTTCTATAAATACTCTCAGCATAATTTATATAGGTTGGAAAAAAACAGTCAAACCAATATAACTGTACCCTAAACTGAAAAAACTGATATAAGTATACCTGCGAGTTAACCTGACAAACCGAACTCGTACTAATTTTACAAAATCTAACACCTTACATTTCAATTTAATTTTTACCATCTTTTACTTTCAACTTTTTATATTCCTAAATTTTCATGGTCAGTTTATAATTACATTTCAATCAATATTCTTATTTATTTTCCTTGGTAATTTGAGAAAATAACCTTTAGCGATCCTTGTACGAAGCGATTTTTAAGTCCATGAATAAAAAAATTCCACAAACGTAGTCTCTACATGGAGACCAAAAATCCTATTACCATTCCTAAATTTCTGAAGCTTCGCGTCTCAGAAAAATTTGCCCAAAAACCCTCATCATGCTACGAGCAATAGTCCTAGTTATACATTTATTATCCACACAAGATGAATGAAAGAGCAATATTCATGGGTAAATGTTTATTATCCACACAAGATGAAAGAAAAAGAAAAGATCATTCAATCATCTACAGGAGCAGATCCACAAACCCGCAAAGAAAGAGGCACTATCGGGAAAAATAGCCCCGCCACAGCCCTCCAGTAAAAAAGAACAAACGATTTTCATTATTAATGTTTAGATCCACCCGCAAGTGCACCTGAAAAGGCAATATCATGGAAACCTCTCAAACACAAACCCTCACAGGGCTTCTCACAGCCCTACATTACACAATAAAAAAAAAACCCTCGCAAGGCTTCTCACAGCCCAAAGTTACATAATATAAAAAGCTTACAACTATAGCTAACTCGATCCACATAAAGAATCTAGTGCCATGGCTTATAATACATTGTACAATTAAAAATTGTTCTTCGCATCCGATCCATGAAAACCATGGCCCAATCTTCACTCTTAATGAGGGATACCTCAATAAACAAAAGAATCTCAAGAGAGATCAATCGTGCAAAGCTCAGATCCTCTACTACATATTTATGGATACATAAAATACAATCTCAAATCATAAAGATGTGCGGTGCTTCAGAGAAAGGAATAAAAGATGAATCTTAATTGAAACAAAATGAAAACTTGATACAGAGACAAAAACCCTAGACAACTTCACACAAAGAGGATCGATCACAGCATAAAATGAATGCCAGAGGAGGGGCTAACCTCAACTTCATTTACATTGTGACTTGGCCTCAAGGATCCTTCATTATCAAACGAGTTGTCCCATATATTCCCTATATAGGGGAGTCATGGTTGACAAAGGAACGTGCATATTTTGAGGTTATAGCTTTGAAAGAGCATGGAAAATTTGGCCCAGAACATATTCCAGAAGTTTATTACTTTGATTGTGCCATGGATTTATTTTCCATGCGTTACCTGGAACCCCCACACCTCATTGTGTGCAAAGGTCTAATGGCTGGTGCTTACGCTGATTTCCCACACTAAAGGCTTCCTCAGGCTTGGTATTCACAAAAATAACACAACTATCTATCAAGTTCCAATGTCACTGCTCCTTACCATGCTTCACGCGAATGGTTGAACTCTGACAACTTCGTTTACAAATCTAGAGGGCGAATCTAGAAATTTTATACATTTGTTAATTGATCTCAGGTTCATATGCACAACACATTGGCAAAATAGATGCAGGCCATTGATTTGGCTTGGCTTTATGCAGGGTGGATTAGCGCTGCTTTTTCCTCTTATTAGCATCCCTTGTGAATTTTCAAATCAAATTTCATATCATCGACTCTAAAATTTCAAAAGAATACATGTTCGAGAATCATTCTGAACAGAGTATGTCTTTCTTTAACTCTGAATGCATAGAACTCAAAATCAAAAGATATTCACCACACAACACCTACGAATACAAAAGAACATGGTGCAAAAAGACTCTTGCAGTCTCCTAAACCACACTTTCGATCTCTTGCTGCAATGTTCTATGAGCTTTAGCACTCCATGGCACGCTTTAATAAGAAATTATGCACACAAAACCAGGCCCATAAAATATTTATTCCTCTGATACCATAATGTAGTAGATATCTAACAAAACTTGTCATGCATGCATGGGCCCATATGTCTCAAGGGTTCAACATAGCCTGATACCAAGTGTAGGGACCAACCCTATATTTTTTTTATATAATCAAAATAAAAATGCAAGCAAAATAGAATAGCATTGGGAATTCAAATTTATTAAGCATTGATTAACACATCCTTGAAAATTCACTTCTTTTTGAACATATCATCTAATTTACATATATTTAACTAAAACCATAGAGAAGTAATACATAAGAACATTATAACAACATAGGTACCATTCACCAGAAGACGAGATTTAAATTTGACGTGTCACTACTTGTCTTCCTTTGTTGTCAGTTGCCTCCAAGTGTGAATGTCGACGTGCTTGATCCGAATGCAGTGACCCATCGGTTGACCTCCCAGCCTACTCCTTGGGTACTCTTCTTCCCTGCAGACCTCCGAGATGCAATGGGGTTGTACAATGGAGGAATGTATTAGCTAGTAGAGGAGAGCACTCTTTTGCTCGAGAGTCCCCTCTCTAAATTCCTCTACCTCACCAAACTCACTATATCTTGTAGTCACTACTTTGACATAGTCTCATCCATCCAACCATAGGGTAAAGAAAAGTCCTTTCTCCCATGGCCTGCCCCTTCTTTTATAGGAGTCCTCATAGGTGACACTTGGAATTTCATGCATAATTAATTATTTTTTATAATTCAATAGTTTGATTATTCACTCACCCATGTGTCACTCCCTCATCAAGGGTCTCCAAAATTATTTACTTAAATTTTAATTTAAAACTAATATTTTTCCTCACCTCAACAAGATTCCTATTTCTTCTCCTAGTTGTCCCTTGATCCCCCTTTTTACTCCTTAATTTGTGTTCATTACTAAATTCAATTGATAAGTCAATGTTTGATCCCCTATCTACTCCCTAATTTAACTCAAGTTATCTCTTACATGAATATTATTATATTGTTTGTTGCCACATCGAAGTTATCTAAATTTTCTCTAAGGTTTAATTTATTAATCTTATTTTAATTCACCATCCTCTTCTCTTAATTAGGTTTAACTATATTGGGATTAAAATCTTTCCTTACATTTATGTCCCTCTTTCCCCTTTTTACCTAATTGAACTACATTATCTACCTAATATTTTCCAACATGGGAGGATAGAGTTTTTAAGGTAAAATATTTTATTTCTTCCTACGATCCTCTTAACCCAAGTTTTATTCTTGATTTAATTACCTCAGTTTCTAACATCATTTGCCCTTTATGTAAATTTACTTGGCTTTCATATTTTGAATATATTTATTAATTTATTTATTTTTAATGATTCTAAGGGTGCCAAGTTTGGTTGTGCCCTTCAAGAACTGCCCTTGAAGTTCCAAGGGTGCCACGCCTAACAGTTTATTTGTGATGCCAAGGGTGCGAAGTTGGTCGTTCCCTTCAAGAAATTCCCTTGAAGTTCCAAGGGTGCCACGCCACTTGCCCTTCAAGCATTCAATGGCTAGAGGGGAAAGTATAGGTGCAACGACAGAGACCTTATCATCTCTTATGTTGCATGCTATAGTGAGACTAATGGTGTTGGGGATCAAGGAATTCGAATTGATGTGTGCCCCCCAGTAAAATCCTCATCAGTGACCCAACTTTAGGACCTGCCCTCATGACATCGTGATCTTCAAGGCAAAGGTGTTTCAACCTTTCCAACCTAAGTCACGACGAGTTTTCTAGTGGATGAGATCAGGGACACTGCCCCACCCGTCCCATGCACTTCCATCCAATTGTACAACCCCATCACCCATATGTGAATCATTCAGCCAAGCAACTAATTTTTGGGGCAACCACTAACATATCATCATAATATAGATAAACATATATAGTAGGTTTCAAAATTGACTTAGAATTTCAAAGACAAAATATAAATTTTCAACAAACCAGGTGTCGTCAATTCGTCATATGCAAGTGCCTCTAGTGGTTTCCTGCCATACTCAATAATCATTGGTAACAAGTTTTCTCGTTGTTAGTCATTGTCATAATAGCATCATCAACATCACCTAGTCATTTGTATCATTGTTCATTGTGAACTAGAACTAATGCAAGTAGAAACATCCATCATGTCTATCATTATCATAACATCAATGGAAACATACATATCCATCAAAGCTATCAACATCGTAACATCAATAGAAAACATACATATCCATCAAACCTATCATCATCATGATATCAATGGTGAGCATACATATCCTTTACTGCCATCATCATCATAAACTCAATAGAGACCAAACATAATCGTTTATGCTACAATCATCATAATATCAATAGAGAACATGCATAAACAACACAACCGCTAATACATCAACCACTGATAATGGATTCATGTGCCAGATCCTCAACCTTAGGTCCTCAAAAAATAATGTGTGGGCCTTAAGGCTAAATAAATGTTAATGTCATATCACTATCAGTCAACTAGAGCGGGGCACTACATTAGGTAATTGCACAAATAATGTAACAAAGGCATATGGATTACGGCAAGAACTCCTTCTGGCCAAAGAAGTAAACATTGAAAATTTGGTGGTTTTGGCATATTTGCAGCTAGTTATCCATCACCTTGTTCATGGATATTTGCCTTAAGGATTGCAAGTTTTGAAGCATTATTGATCGAATCAAGAATCTAAACCTCTACTATTAGCTTCTACCATGTGTTGAGAATGAACAATTCTACTGTATATGATCTCGTCAATAAAGGTGTAAACTTAGATGCAAGATTCCTAATGAAAAATGGTATTCCTTCCCTTGCAACAATTGCTTAACAATGGGTCTTCTATGCAGTGTAAATTTTGTTTGTATCTACGGGTATTTTGGAGAATCTACACCTCCAAACACCCTATGTCCTTTAGGATATTAAAATGGCTTATAGGTATTGAGAATAAAGACCATTGTAATATTACAAGTATAGTTGGCCTCAATGGATTTCATTGTACTCACCTTATGTATACGCCACAATCCAAGCACAAATTTTGATTTAATACAATAATCTCATCACAGTTAAAAATAAATAAATTTGAATTTGTAATAAATTTACCTTTATTTATATTTAATATTCAAATAAAATTATCAACTTTAACTAAATATAAATCTCAATTTTATGAAAAAAACTAAACTAGTACATCTTTATTATGTGCGAATATTTTTAATTTACTACTATAAAATTCCATCATTAACTTCTAAAGTATGGTTTTATAACCATCATTGAGATGTCAAAGCATATAATTTTTTATTAAACATTTATTTCATCTAATTTATCATCATAATTGCATTATCCATTTTATACCTCTATGCTTACAATTCGTAAATAATATTGTTTAGTTAGGATTTAAAGTCATCTTACATTAGACATTTATTTAATGAGATTTTTGTGTTTCTTACAACCTTATTAGCCTTTGCCCTTCAAGCTTTAGGGGCTATAGTAATAAATTTTTAATCTCTCAATTATTTCAACACAAAAACCAATAAAATTCAATTGTATTAAACTAAAGTTTCAATAAAATCATATTTTTCTATCCTCTTCATTTCACTTTTACCCTATAGTTTAAAATTGAGATATTATTTTGCCTCTTCCTAAGGCAAAGCCCCACATTCATATTAGGTTATAATGTATATTTCACTCACAATTTCTGCCAAAGAAAGTAATGCTAGCATTACTTTGTTAAAATTCAATATTTACAAGTTTACCATGTCCATGTATAGTATATTGCATAGCACACTTCCTCCTCCTTGCTCTGGAACCTACACTTGACATGTGCATCATCATGCAATGTTTCCACCTACACTAGTAAAAGTCAATGTGTGTGTAGTATTTGTTCATATCCCAATGGATCGAGCCCCAAGTCCAAATGATCTAGGTGAAGATCCATACCAATTTGAAGCATACTAGTTCCATTGCCACTAGCAGATTCATAGCTAGTGATAATAGAAACACCAGTAGTCACATATTCCACAATAATAGGGAAGGTTGACCGTGTTTTCCTATAAGCATAAGCAGCTAGGTTAGCATTCCTTCGTTCAAAATATCTAACAGTGGTAATATTAGTAGAAACAACCATAGTTTACCTTGTTAAACAAGTATATTATGCAGTTGATCCGATAGCAAAGAAAACAAATCCAAATGTTCCAAAAAATAAGGGACCTGTGGTTTGAGACATGAGATCAGAATACAAAATTATTCCCAAAGAATGCAAATTATATTTATAGATGCAACTTTCATATAATTTGGAAGTTTCTAGATGATGATGGAAATATATTACGAGGTTTTACAGGCTTAGCAAAGTTTGGGGTTAGACATTTCCACAGTACCTTCAGTGCATCAGAATATGAAAATATGTGGGTTATTTTTTGGCTTAGGTAACAAAAATAACAACAAAAAATTTCTTCTTATATGTAACTACCTTACATAGTCATGTGATGTCCTTATATAGTCCATGATATGTTCTCCTAATTTAAGACCTCTACTTATTTTATAGCAAGTTTTTTTTGGTTTAGGAAGGTGGTGTACATACTATTTTTCCTTTCAATACTCCAAATATTTTCTTGAATTGACAAGCGGGTTGTTCAAAATCTTTGTTTGAATCAGAGAGTGAAATTTTGGATACCTCATTTCCTTTCTTCAACTTCCATGTTCTTTAGAGTGGTTTTCATTCCCTTTGCAGTGCATATGCATATAGGATAATAGCTTTAATATTACCACCACTAGTTGCATTATATCTAGGGGAACCACTGATGGGTAAGGTATCAGAGGTCAAAGTAGTTATGGTTCCATAACCCATTTATGGAAGGGGAGGGGAGAGCTCACTCCTTATTTCTATAATATCCTTACCCTCTCCTTAGATGTATCGAGCTTCAACCCATCACTAAGAAAAAGATTCCCCCCCTGCCCACCTTATTTAATTTTATGCCGCTGACTCCTATTTCCTTTCCTGTGTGCGCATATTCCCCAGCCTTGCCCTCGCACCATAATAACGCATGAGAAATGACACTATGTAGGGAACCCCAGCCTCTTGAAACATAGAGTAATGTTACTCACTATATAACCTTATCAATAACATTGAAGCCATCTAATATGGTGGTATTAATAATTAAGTAGGGTAGGATCCAACCTCTTAACATTGGAAACATGTCATAAAATTATGCCCCTTCAAAGATCATATTCAATTTTCCCACACTAGTTGTGCAATGTTAATTTGATACTTGTGTGAGGCAACCCTACAATGATGGGAAAAAACTTCTTCTATGACATATATCTGCACCCATGAACTACTGAGACAAATTCCTGCAAATTTTGGGAAAACCCTCTATTATAGCAACATCAAATCCCCTCATCCTTTCAAAATACATTGACCATATTTCATTTTGGAAGATTTGGTAAACCTAGGGATACTCACAAAGCTCTGTAGTGTTCTCAGGTACATGCCTTACTATAGCTCTCCCCATTCTAGTTTTTTCTCATGAGTAACAACCTTACTATAGCTCCCCCCATTCTGGTTGTTTCTTAGGAGTAAAAACAGTTACAACGTGAAAAGTCCATCAAAATATCTAGTTTCCATAAATATTTTGGTCCAGTGAAACTAAGACTATACTTTTATTGTGCTTCAAGTAGGAATGCAAGCAAGGGGGTTGAAAGGCAGAAGAATATATTGACTTGGGAAAGGCATGATGACAGGACAAGTATCAGGGACACAGTGAAGGACATAATATCAATAGACTTGGAAAACATGCATGGTGGATTTTATGTTAGTATGGGAAAGTGGTCAGCAATAAAACCCACTCTATCATGTGCTTCTCCATGTGCGCTAGCACATTAAGGCAAGTGGCATTTTGTTTGTCCATACCTTGGGCAGTGCTATCTGACAATGTGAATGCATGTCTATCTTTATAAATCTTTATACAACCGCGTACTCTAACAATGTGACATGTGTTTATCTTTATACAACTACACTAAATATTGGGTAGGAGGTGCTTTATGTTGGTGTTTTTATGTGTTCTTCTTGTATCAAGTAATATATCTAATTGTTAGTTATGATTCTAATTCAAAAAACTATACTCGACAATAAAATTACATATCTTATATCCTACATATTATCTATTATCACACCTAAAGAATAATTTTCATACTTTCAAAATGTTATTAATACTATCAAGACAAAAATTCATTCTTAATAAAAGGCCAACAATAACAGGGATGATTGATCATATTGATTCAACAATTGAAGTTGCATATCTCGTTGGCCTAGAATATTCATACATATATAGTCCTAGAAGTATATATAGACCATTTATATTGTAGCTCTTGAATTTTGGAGGATATTTTATTGTGTCTTGAATACAAATGGCCTCTCACAACACCAACATTCACTCATGGACTTATGGAAAGGACTTGTTGCTCTGCAACCCACCTTATGAATTAATAGAAGAGTATGTGACCTAGTGCGGGGAACATGTGTTTTTTATTTTTTCTAGAACCAAAATGGTTCTAAATCATTTCTATTGATCTTACTTTTTCAAGGTGTGGAATATTACAAATAGGATAATTTGGGAGAAGCATTTTATTTTTTAGGGCCCAGAAGTATAATGTTCTTCAAGAAATCTTACCAATTTGATTTACAAGTGGTTACTTTGTTGTTGGTGGTGGTATGTATTCTTGGGTTTGTGCTACAAAGAAGAAATGAGTCTAGACCCATCTTTATGGTGATCAAAATTATCTATTCCTCTACATCCTTGGAGTCAGTTACCATGGATGTGGTTCCCTATCCATTTATTGGTATGTTGGATAATTTGTGAATTTTCCTTTAAACAATTCAGGAAGATTTCATATTTCAAATGTCGTATTTTTTTCACTATATGATAGAAAGTATATTGTTAGGAATTTAGGTAGGTCTTGGCATCGATGAAGCATAATTAGTGTAACTTGTTCGTTGTTGTATCTCCATTTTAGATATGGATTTCTTGGATTTGGATACCATAAGGAGATCAATGGTATGAACATAGTTTTAAATCCTTACTTTTATTGAGTATGAATTAGATTATACGAGTATTGGTTTATAAAAAAAGAAAAACATCCATTAATTAATATATACACAAATATATACAGGTCGCTATGGCTGAGGTACTCACTATTCATAGTATCATTATTAACTAACTTGGTCTTCTCCTTAACATTTTATATTTTTTTTATCAAAACATGGATATTTGAATCATTAAAGTTCAAGTCTATTCTTAATACCATTTATTTACATAGCGTTGGCTACGTTATAGACTTGTAATAAAAAATATAGATATACTTATATATGGATTGATATTTGACAAAGAGTTGAAATTTCACAAGTTTTAGAAGCACATTTCAACGACATGAGTTTCATCATCACAAGTCAACTAAAATTATTGTTGGTTTTATCCAATATCTTGACTTGGTTGTTATAGGCTTGCATCTAAGGAAATTTTTTGTAGCTTCATCCTCAAAGTAGTAGATTGTTTTATCAAGGTGCGTAGATAACAGCTAAGGTTTACTCATTAGCTTAAGAAGTAGCACCACTTGCAAATATGAAGGTGGTATGATATACAAAACCTAAAAATCATTTATTAGGCTACAAAGTTGAAGATAACAAAGCGAAAGGGGGAAAACATTCATATATTTTTCTTAGACATGAAAATACTGTCAAAATGCAATGTTCACTAGATGGTTATGTGAAAATAATTTGTAGTAGAAGAAGACATGACATTGATGGAAATGTGTTTAATTTGGTTACATTAAAAAACATGGTAGGTTTAGGTATCTATAAATATATATGTATCATATATGTTGATTATGTTTTGTGGTAAATGGTCTCATAACATAATTTAATGATATCCAATTAATAAGAAATATATTTAAGGTTTTTTGTATGTTTGGTACTGAATGAAACTAGTTAAAAGTATATATGTGCTTATTTTCTAAAAATATCAGTTAGAGCTATAGTGGACTTCATCGTTCATACTTTTAATTTTTTTTTTATATCTTTGCAACTGACAATCTACTTCAGATATATTTCCTCTACAAATAAGATACAAGCAATTATAAATGATAAACTAAAATATTGCATAACCTATTCTTGAGAATAACTTTGTTCAAAAGATACTTGATAAATCAGAAAATTTGTAAGGTAATGTTGATAGATAGCTAATTCACAAGAAATGGTCTTAAAGCTTTTTTGTTCATTTGATAATAAATGAAGTGACTTAGAAATGTTATTGAATATAATTGGAATGAAATTAGAACCACACTTTTTTATCTTCAACCCATCCTCAATCCCATGCCCCTATAAATTTATCACACTTAAAAGTATCATTTTCCAACAACATTCTTAGAATAGTTCATGTGTTGAGTGTTGTAGTTGGAGAACAAAACCTCTAGTTTTTTCCCTCACATTTTTTTATCAATGTACAAGCAGAAGGTACAATTCATTAGCTTGATAATTTGTTATGCATCATCTAACATATTATCATCTTATTAAGGTTTATGATCTAAGAAAAGAGTAAATTCTCATATCCTACCATGCCATGACAGGTCTACACACTATTACATGGTGCACTAAAATATTATGGCTTAGTGTTGAATCTTCAACAAATTTATATCATCACTCTGATAGGTCTCCTTTTGTAGGCCTTTAAGTGCAACTCGGTTGAATAATTGATGGGGTAAATGGTCATCATCTATTTGATGCAAGTTTCTAGTCAGATAAACGACGAAAAATAGATGAATACTTTGTCAACTATCTCACACATTGTCCCTCAAATATCCCAAGACATCCCGTCGAACTTTCCACAAATTCGATAGTAAGTTTCCAACGACATGGTGTTAGATACTCAATGGGAAATATGCCAACCTCTAGTTTGATAAGTGACAAACAAGAGATTAATATTTTTTCGAGTATATAACACAAGATCTATCATATGTCCAATGGAGTTCCATTATATATTTCACAAATTCAATGATAAGAATCTAACGATAGGAATCTGATAATCGACAGAAAATCCAATAGTAAATTGGAGGTCGAGCTATGTATCCAACTAGGCATTTCTGATGTGTCTTCAACGAAAAAATGACATAATAATCTAACATTTTTGTTTTGAATCTAACAGTCGCATTGTATATCCAACATGTTGAAGAAAAGTGTAACTAGGTTTGGTATTTTTCAATGTAATTTTGATCTTTGTACTTGTCAAGACAAAAAAATATTTCTATAAATTATACGAATGAGTTTCTTGCTCATTCCATAGGTCTACAAAAGTCAAAGAATCAAAATCATGTCAAAGATCTCTTCTTGAGCATTTATGTAATGTACATGGGTCAACCTTATGTCAAGTAGCCCTCCAATACAAGAATCATCCTTCAAAGAAGACGATTACAAGAAAAACAATGAAGAGAACATCAGTTGGCCTCAAAATATATATATTGATGTCATGTCAGCTCATATAAAAGACACAATGATTCACCTGGACAAGTCAGCTCAAAATGAAGACATAACACCTATATACACATAGTTGGGGTATCCGCAAAAGCACAGGAAGAATCTTGGACTTGTCTGAGATCTCTCGGAAGTCCACTATAGAATCTTGGATGACATATTGGGTACAGAATTTCAGACTAGTCTTACAAATTCAGATGAAGAGTAGAAACTTGGAATCTCTTTGAACTTCGAATAGGTATACATCTCGTTAATGATTATAGAGCCTCCTCTTTCATGGTACAGATCTCAATGAAATAATACTACAATCTCGGCTTAAGGGGTCTCAATAAAGTAGCCTTGGCATAGTTATGGCAGGGAAGGTTTCGTTGTAATGGAAAAACACAGTCACAGTCTTGGTGAAGAAGATGATTTCAAGGTCCCACAGTGGCACACATAGTCTCGGCATAACCATGATTAGAAGACACTTTGTCTAAAAGGTGCAACCATGGGACATTCATGATCTCGGTGGTGCTAGGAACAGATCCCAATCATATATATGGAAATCTTATTGGTATGGTGAAGATCTCAATGAAGGAGCAATCATGGTGCAGCTATAATAATGATCTCAGTAGTGAAAAATGAAGAGGATCGGTGTCTTGATATTGTAGTGGCCTAATAGGTCAAGGATCATTGTTTTGGTATTCGTCAATTAGAAACTCTATAAGAAGAATTTTTTGGGGGTTTTCCTCTCCAAGGGGGAGAGTTTTTGGCCCTTGCAGAATGCCAACTTATTGTGTTCTTGTCTCTTTGTTTTTGGTAGCTATTTGATGAAATAAGAAACTCACATTATAATAATGTAAAAGGGAAGATCGTGCTAATAAGAAAATTAAAATTCCTCACAAATAGTTATCAAGTCCAAAAGAATCTCATCAACTATGTGTGCCCTAGATTCTTCAACATGGTATCGGAGCTATGGTTGCAATCTAAGGAAGGGCATAAAAGAGACACTTAAAATATTTGTCTTCAACCATAAACAACAATACAAGTCGATATCAATCTCAGTTAAGGTGAAGGAGGAATTCTTTGTAACTTCATATGAAGAACAAAATTCGGATAGCATACCTCTGAAATATCTTTGGTAATCACAGTGAAACCCTCATACATATCTCAAAAATCTCGGACAAGGAATAGTGGTACAGTCTCTTCAACATAAAGGTTTAGGCTTTGGATGGTCACAGTAGTTTCAAATGAATTTCACTGAACTGGCTACAGTATTGGCATAAGCATCATGATAGGGGTATTGGTACAAGAACGAAACACTTTGTTTTATCATACTTAATAGTATTATGGAAGTCTCGGTATAGAAAGGAAAAAACAATCTCGACATAACAATGTGTTGATGCCTCGAAAATCGCTGCAACAACAATGGGGGATAACCACCCAGTCCGGACCTTAAAGCAGCTCCTTTTCCGTTTGGTGTGGTGGCTCCGACCGGTTTAACTAGGTCCAGTTACCTTCTCCATATTGCTATTGGTTTATGATATATCTTTAACTACCAATAGACAGGGATATCAGATCACTTCTTCTTGCTGATCAGGCAAAAGAATGACCCTTAAGCTGATTTGGGTTCAGCCAAGCCACAACTAAAGTTTTGCCTCTTTGAGAAGAGGACTTAAAGATGTAGATTTTATTCTAAATGCGAGCAAAAGAAACTATTCTAAATCCTATCTTAATTAGGCAGATATAGATTTAACCCAACTAAGAGCAAGATAATAAAAATATTGGGATTTAAATATATCTTGTTTATAATGAATATCAAGTTAATGAAGTAGTTCAATTAACTGATATTATGGTTACCAAAACACATTCTATTGAGACCTTAAAACTAAAATAATAAACCAACAACATTCAGGAAGTAGTTCAAAAAATGATATTGATTATCAAATCAATAAATCCAATAATTGAATAATGATATGTGGAAATAGTTCACAACACATTATCATTCAATAAATCAGTGTCATAAGACAGATTTCAGAGTAAGTAGTTACTCAAAAAAGAGAAATTAATCCATTAAAAACAGAGATACATAATAACAAGATTTTGACAAATTACCCATATTGACAATAGTGCACAAACATGATAAAAATGACACATTCCTATCATCATAAAATTAAAACTGATATTTGAAACAATAGTATTAGAAATACCAATTTATTGCATCCATTCCTCTGTTCTTGGTCTCCAACAGCCCTTT
>APFE030243963.1:75735-92514 GCA_000404065.3 Pinus taeda
AGTTCACAACACATTATCATTCAATAAATCAGTTTCATAAGACAGATTTCAGAGTAAGTAGTTACTCAAAAATGAGAAATTAATCCATAAAAAGAGAGATACATAATAATAAGATTGAGACAAATTACCCATATTGACAATAGTGTACAAACATGAATAAAATGAGACATCCCTGTCACCATAAAATTAAAACTGATATTTGAAACAGTCGTATTAGAAATACCAATTTATTGCATCCATTTCTCTGTCCTTGGTCTCCAACAGCCCTTTACATTGCTTGAACTTCTGCCTTCAAAATTAGAGCCACAATAGTGCAAACTCTGCCCCTCATACATAATTCAAGATACAAAGGGAAAATCCTCAATAATCCCCAGATCTGAGATTTTCTCTCCTCTCTCCTACAACTCTAAATTCTTATTACAGTAGTGCTTTCAGAAGTCTAAAATTGCAGAGGAGAGCCGCCTCTATTACCTTCTGCGATCTGTTATTTATAATATTTGTCAAGGAATTCTTGAGAGAAGAGTTTGTTGAAGATAAATCTGCTAAATCCAATTTTACTTGCTCAAAAATCCTGATCTTCAATTGCTGGAGCATTCTCATTGATTGAGATTCTTATCTCCATATTTCTTCCACTGTTTTCCTCCAAAAGAAATCAAAATAAATTAAATGCAATCAAAATATCATTTCTGGCAAATAAATCAAACCCAATCAAATTCTATTTAAATAAATAATTGAAAATAAAATATAAGCTCTGTATTGATGCTTGGAATGGTTTGATTGGCAAAGGATATCATTGATCAATGGATCTGCAATTAGAAGAGGCTTTGGACAAATGAAATTGAATAAAATAACTCAGAAAATTGTTTTTGTTTTCAAAATTCGGAGCCTGATCTTCTACCTGATTTTTGACCCAATAAATGATCAAATCTATTGGTGAAACCTCCTCCAAAATGTTCTCCTTGGTTTTATCTTTCCAATGAGCTATCATGGGCTTCATTTGGCCAAGTATAACTCAATTTATGAGCCTCCAAAATTGATGGATCAAATCTGGCATGAATCTGGAAATTCTGTTGCTGGGCTAAAAAAAATCAAAATTTTCATTAAGAATTAAATCCTAAATTAGAATTCTAATTAATTCTAAATTAATGGTTAATTATAAACTAAACTAATTATTAATAACCTATTTATTAATCTAACTAACTGATATCTAATTAACGATTTATAAACAAATCTATTCTAATTAAAAACTAATCAATATTAATCTAAATGATATTTAAATTTTAATTAAATTAATTAAATATTGAATATTATTAATTAATTTAATTAATATAATATATTACATATTATTAATTAATTTAATTAATATAATATTACATATTATATAAACTAATGTTAAATATATACTAACCTACACCACTACTAATATATATAAAACATTAAAACTAACCATATCACCATACGTAAGAGTCCAAAAACAAGTCGTTTGAACCAACTATATAAAACCTTGCCTTTATTCCTTTTCGCTTATTGGCAATTGGGAGGATGGAGGGATTTATTAAAATGTGTCAAGTGAACTTCCCCGATGCGATATTGCATCGGGGGTTATGGTGTATATCGGGGCTTATAACTTATGTCATATATGAAACTCCCGATGATATATATGTATATTATATATATAGATATATATAACCTTTTTAGTTTAATTAAATTAATATAATTTTAAATAATTAATTTATTATTATTGAATTAATATTAACAATCATGTTGATTTTGGTTTTATTTTTAGGAGGGTATTTATAAAACTACAGCCACTCTTAATAAAAGTAAAATAACTAAAAATGGAAAAGTGTTAGTAAAAACTCGCTATGGGTTAATATTTAAAATGAATGTGTTATTGAACTAATTTATTTACAAAATGCAATATTGTACATTTTATGCATTTGTAACCCAGGCTATATAAATGATGAGACTTTAAAGGAGTGTCATTTTCAAACCAGTTGACCAAATGAGGCGAAACAAGCGTCAATGGGAAGCTTATAAAAAATTGATTCTAACAAAGCAATCAAAACAAGAATCCAAGGAAAACGAAAAATTAACAAAAATGTAGGGCAATCAACTAAATAAAAATCCAAAAAGGTGTTTAGCCAAAATTTTTATAGAAAGGTTCCCCATTATTTGAGTTGAGCAAACCAATAATGGGGGGGTTGTGTTTTTACCACAACACAATGATGACAAGGATCTTAGGGATCCCATATTAGTATACACAGTATCAGTACAATTCAAATGGAGAAAGTCTCATAGTAACACACTATGCAGTCCTAATCTTAAGCATAAATATGATGATGATGGTATAACAATCATGATCTCAATGGATCTAGGTACAGACCTCATGAGGAATTCAGTGATATAATGAAGCTCGGGTGGGCACATAGTATACAATATTGCATAGATGAAGAGGATCACTGAAGTGCTCATGGTTTCGGCATAAATTATAATCTCAATTTTGATGCTAAATTACAAGAATAAGTCTCGGATTCCTTACTACCATGATATTAGTGAAACAAAATATTTTTGAAGAAGACAATCTCGATAATAAGACAGTCTCTCTATACATAATCCAGTTACTATCTTTGTCTATTTTATTCAATGGCAAGTTTGGGCTCACATCACAGTGCCTCTCTACATACTTCTATCACAAGCATGTCAACAATGTGTTCAAATGTAGATGGAGTCAAAATTACCAAGAAGATGAATTAGGAATCAAGATGACCTCAAGATCATAAACAAGTTTCGACAATGACAAGATCAAAAATTTCATGGTGCTAGAAGGTCTCCAAAGAAGTCTTGGTAAAAGGATACTAGTGTTCGTGACGAGCAGCTCAAGAAAAGGAAGCATCAAGGTGAAGATCTCCTCTGCACATGCCAAGTAAGTATCTCTCATGTTTAATCAATTTTTTATTTAATGAATTTGGTTTGCAAGGGAATGGAAATTCTAGAGGATAGTCATAATCCTCATAACAAGGTTCTTGCATGAAATAAGGATGATAGTTATGGTCCTCATATATGAATGAAGGAATTTAAAAAGGTCTCCTTTGAGTTCATGAAGGTAGGCATTAGGGAAGCTAGTAGACGAATCATGAACACTATAAGAAAATTCATCTCACTAGATAGGATGGAAGGAGATGAAAACGAGGGAGTAGAAATATTTAAGTTAGTCTCTCTCTATAAGTCTCTTTTTAGGCTCCTAGATCCTACATAAAATGTGACTACAATATATGATAAGATGTGGTATAACATCATGAAAGAAACTAGATCTCGTGACATCATCACAAAGGTGTCTAAATTTTCAAATATAAGTAAGATACCTGAGTCAACATCTTATGGTTTCTAGGGTTTCTATGAAAGAATGCAAGTTGTAGGAAACAACTTTGCAGAGGTCAAACATTTAAAGAAGGCTCATCATACAAAAAAAGAGAAACATATTTTGGATAGGGATATTTAATATCCTCAAGATTCTCTGGTGGAATCTTCACTAGAAGATTCACTAATCCAGGGATGAAGCAAGTGTTTCAATAGAAATTCCAACCTGTGAATTTCATGAATAATGATAGATGACATCAGAGTAGTTCAAGGGGTTGAAGATATTTCAATCAAGGAAGTTGCTAAAAGAATCATGGACAACCTAAAATGTAAAATGAGGTATGTATACTTTCATTTTAAGTTTTATAATGACATGTCATATGGTTGCAGATCAATACCTCTATATTGAGAAACATGATTGAAGGAAAAGGATCTCCTCCTCTGAAAGGATGCACAAAGACATAAGTCACACTAGATGAAATCAACATAATATGTCCTCATATGAAGTATGAGGTGATTAAATACAATGAAGAAACTCTGATTAAAAGTTATGAAGAGATCATGAGATATGCAACCATGATAAAGATAATCAACATCCAAAAGACCAAGAAGATTTAAATAGCAAATATCCCAAAACAATATGAAGACCCTGATTAAAGTCTAAAAAAGATGAAGACCCTTGACAATGGATATCTTTGGGAGATATGTCAATATCTGTACAGGATGTTGATACCTACAGAAATATGTCATGATGAAGAGCCACCTAGTAAGGTACGATTTGATTTAATGATATAATTGATTTCTTGAATAATATATGGATAAGTTCATGTAGGGATACTTACAAGTACAACTAGCATTCATGTGATGAATGGAAGAATAATGATGAGAAATAAGTATTCATATGAGGAAGGTTCCAGATGTAAAGAAGACCACTTTCCATGAAGAAATAAATGACATGACGAACTAAGAAGGAAATTGATCGATGACAGTGGCCCTACAAGAAAGAAGCTAAATTAACTTTCATGACATCAGGGAGAAAAGTTGATCAAGCAGATGAAGGACCCACAAAGAATAATTTTTTTTTATGTATAGAAGAGTCCCTAGCTAAGAGGGACCACTGACAAGTCCCTGATTAAGAGGGAGATTGGATTAGATCACCCCCAATTACAAAGGAGTGACAAATGTGTTTTTCTATTTCACGTGTCATGCACTAGATTAGGACTAAGAGCAGTAAGTCTAGGTGAAGGCCATGGATGGAAATGAAGACACATGATAGACACAACATTCTTGTCTTCACCTGGGAAGAAAGAATGGAGGCTTGGGTAATCATCTGGCATCCGATGCTCTTTGAGGATTTATACAGGATCTAAGACAAGCATAGGCATGAGGACCGATATTATTTGAGGGTTGGGAACCCAAGATAAGAATAGTACTAGAAGGTCATACTTAGTGAACACCCGGGTGGGTATGTACCTTGAGAGACAATGATGAAGGTGTCTATAAATCATTGGTCTCACCAACATTGTAGCTCATGGTCTTGTGGAGAGATGGAGTTGTTAGTCAAGGCCTTGCATTGTGACAATGTTGGTTGACATGATGTTATACAAATGGGATTACCAATCTGATTCTTCTTATGACAAATTCTTCAGATTGAGAATAACCAAGTACCATTATAAATACCTCCCTGGTTAAGAGGGAGTGATGAAGAAAAGTGTAACTAGGTTTGGTATTTGTCAATGTAATTTTGATCTTTGTACTTGTCAAGAAAAAGAAATATTATTTTTATAAATTATATGAATGACTTTCTTGCTCATTCCATGATCTGAAATGATCATATTTTAAACTGAAGTAGAATTTATTAATGCCAACAGTGAACTAAATGTTAACTTAAATTGCTTAAACCATGAGAACTATTTAAGAAGAAAGACTTTATGACAGATGAAAAATATAAGAAATATGTAAAACAGAAGTGAAAAGAAGAAAAAACAAAGTGATACCAGACAACAAGGTTGATTACAGAGTTCATTCCTGATGGACTACGTCTACGAGTCTGGTTTCAAGATGGGCGATTGCTTTATTAGGATTGAATCCAAGGAGGTTGATTACATAGAAATTTAACCAAACTGATTGTGCACATAGGCACTTTTGGTCACTGTCAAAAGAAAGCTCTCTGAAATAGCTTTCCAACGCCTCACGGTTCCCAATTCTGACTCCTAATGCTCCTATTACACTGAAAAAAAAAAAATATAATATTATATATATATATATAGTTTATAACCTCCAGAATCTGCACATAAAACTAAAAACCACTCTCCCTCTTTATGAACAAACTGGTGCATTTAAAAGGGTTTCAGATATATCCAAGGACTCCCCAGCCAATATTGGCATGAACACTAAAAGTAGGGGCTGCAATTATGTGATAAAAGACACCTATGGATAACTTGCATGGTCATTCCATTAACATAGCACCAAAACTCAATGAAAAACCCAAAAATGACTTTATAATAATATTTAGCCACTCGTGGCCAAGTTGACTAGGTAGAGTTGGTTGACTGCCCATGTGAATACCCCATGGTCAAGCCACAAAGGGTCACAATGACGTTTAGACCCGATGGTTCCGGCTACTGACGCGGTTGTCCATCCCTGCATGTAACAGTTGTTCCACTGCTAACCTAATTGCCTCCCCATTGTGCGGTCTCGACGAGGTTAGCCGTTGGCAGATTTGTTTACTTCGTTCACATGCGAGTTTAGGTGGATTCTTCGTGTGGTTTAATTTATATTGTTTATAAACCCCGACAACTTACCCAATCGATCACATGCCCTATTTCATGGTCTCGTTGTGGTTAACCCTGTGGTTAGGGATTGTGGTTTGTTTATATCTAATGTTTTTATGGATTTTGTAATGTTTGATTGAAATTGGTTTTGTTTGCATTGCCACATGTAGTTCTTAATATAGTTTTGAATGTAATGTAATAACCCGAGGATCAACACTTAGGAGTTGCATTAATTTTTAGCATAGGTTTAGAATGTAGGATTTAGATGTTTTTTAGATCTAAAACAAATCCATGAACCTGCTTTTTTGTCACAAAGCGACATTGGTGACATCACATGACGACAAACCCATGTCGACAACCAAGCCCTGGTGGAATTGACGATGAACACATGTCGACAACTAGGTACAAAACCATATCCTTTGAATACCATGAAAACCATATCAATCGTTGACATCATTGGACAACCATAACATCACTGTTAATGCTGGAGATACAGGAGACTGAATGCTAACGATGAAACTGAACTTTTGCAACTGATCTGACAAGATCCTCCTAGATCAATCCTCTCCACCTGAAATCTTTTGGACCACAAAAGTTTGACATAAATAGATAGTAAATGAGAGTAGAGCTCCCTCACTCTCCACCTTTCCCTGATAATGTACCATTACATTCTATCAATCACCTGAAAGTGATGACCCTGATGAGCTAAACATGGTACATTTTGAATCGGTGACCTATTCCATCCATCTACAGTATGTACAACTTGTGAAGATGGTCAAAAAACATGTTATGAACATGGCAATTGACTTCTTTCCACGAAATACCATGAATTAGTGATTCATAAACATCTTTGAAAACAGTCCCTACAAGATATTGTTCAATATTATTGACATGTACTAACAATATATATTGTGGAATGACAAAGACAATCAAAGACATTCTTGACATCATACCAGCTACTTGATTTGATATACTTTCCTGCTTCCTGATTACTAAGTGAACTCGTTGCAATAAACCCATCAAACTGTAATATGAAAACTGTTGCAACTTAGTTTGATTTTGAAAGTATTGAAATGGTCGTTGATTTGTTTGAATCATTGTTTCTTCATTTATTAAAATATGTTTCCATTGGTTAGCACTTTTTTCTAATGCATAAGTTTCCCTTAGATGTATTGGATAATTTGACACTGCTTTAGAAAATGCTTTGATATGAAAACAAATGGGCTTCCTCTCCACTTGAAAAGAGGCTTCCAAACTTTTTGAAACATTAAATGGTGACACAATACAAGAGAAATTTAGTACCGACTTACCCCAATACTGACCTGCAACCCTGTAACTTGTAACTTCCACACTTGGATTGAATTGATTCATTCTGACATTAGGAAGAGGACCTTTAGGCATCAACTGTCATTCATGTTGTATTCCTTGCTTATGAGTAAGATGTTTGGTTTATTTAAATAGAACTGAAAAAGTTTCTATCTCTTTCATCAAACTATCTTTAATCTAAGACTCATAACTTGAATAGACGTTGTCAACTCTTATGGTTTTCCTTTACACACATGATTACAAATCTCTTATTTGAGCTTATTAATCACTTCATCTTATTAGCAACAACTAAATTCAAGTGATTTTTACTTTGATATGCGGTGATAATAGATCAACCCCGTATTTCTTAAGGTGATATTTATGCTCTCTTCTATAAAATACTGCATCACGATCATAAAGTTAAGGACTTCCTAAGACAAATCCACATATGTCTACTGGAACCACATCTAATTCCACTTCATCAATGTAATTAGCTGTAATGGCAAATCTTAATCAAAATTGTTTTGTGACTTTTAACTTATTTGATTTATTTAGCCATCCTAAAGGGTAAGGTCTTGGATGATTCTATGTCTCCAAACCTAAATTCTTAACTAAATATTCAGATATCAAATTTTCCTGTGATCCACTGTCAAACATTGTATCTATTTTTGTGTGCTTAGAAGTTATCCTTATGTTAAATAATTCAACTCTTTTATCCTCATTTAAAGGATTTATGTTTGATGAAGATTCAATAGTATTCGAACTTGAACCAATGTCAGAAGTTTTACCTGTCGAAACTATGGCAGTTATTCTCCTTTCATCACCTAAATCGAAACCTAGATCTTGTTGGACTGCTACAATTGCCTTCTTTTCATCATTCTCCTTAAGGAACTTTTTGGGATTAAGTTTTGGATGAAGTTTCCAACACTTAGATTCATCATGGCCGATTCTCTAGCAATGAGAACAAGTAGATCTTTCCTTTTGAGCTGTTGTTGATTTCTCTCTTCGAATTGTTCTTCCCCTTACTATCATTGGAATCCTTGATTTCCAAATCTTTGGATGATTGTGGTGAAATCTTGAATGGTCTGACACCTGATTCAATATGTATGGCTTGAACACACACTTCATCAAAATCATCGGGATTAACATCAATAATGTATGCTGCAAATATGAATGTAAATTGTCAATGTATTTTTAATAAAGTTTCACATGTATCCAATGAAATACCAAGTGCTAATGCTTTCTTTCTGAACTCCTAAGTAAACTCCTGAACGCGCTGCCCTTTACCTTGCCTCAAATGCTACCAATCAATAACAGCATGTTGCATGTATCCTAAAGGATAGAATTGCTTCCTAAGAGATTTTAAAAACTTATACTGTTAAGAGATGACTTTACCTTTATGCTTTACATCTATCTGAGTTTTACTTTCCCACCAGATTAAATTTTTTCCCCCCATTCTAAGTGTAGCTAATTGAATTTTCATTTTATCGTCACAAATGTTCTGAATACGACATTACACTTCCAATTGTTTAATCCAGTTATCTAGCTTTTCAGGATTCATTTTGCCATCATAAATAGGTAACTCAAATTTTACATCAAGTTTCAAAAGATATGTTTTCTTAGGTTTCTTTTATGATTCAAATTCTGAACTAGAAGAAGACAAAGAAGAAGATGATAATGGAGATGATGGAGACGAAGGAGGTTTATCAGCCTTGCCTTTACCTTTTTCATTCTTCAATGTCTTGGAAGAAGAAGTTGCATCTCTCGCCTTCTTATCTTCATAAAGTTCTCCCAACATCTGTTGCATACTCAAGAATGCTTGTTGAAACTATTCCTCACTCATCTTAGTTTCTGGATTTTCACCTGCATCAAATCCTATCGTGGTTGACTTATGAGCAACTCTTCGCTTTCCAATCTCTGGATTAATCTCCTCGAGGATTCTTTCTCCACATTGTTATTTTTACCTGGTTAACATTCACTAACAAATTTGACAAACAAAACCTGCTCCAATACCAAATTATGTGATCTAAAATTATCATATGTTAAACTGAAGTATAATTTATTAATGCCAATAGTGAACTGAATGTGAACTTAAAGTTCTTAAACCGTGAGAACTACTTGAGAAGAAATACTTTATAACAAATGAAAAATGTAAGCAAGATGTAAAACAGAAGTGAAAAGAAGAAAAAACACAGTGATACCAGACAACAAGATTGATTATGGAGTTCATCCCTAATGAACTACGTCTTCGGGTCCGCTTTCAAGATGGGTGACCGCTTTATTAGGATTGAATCCGAGGAGTTCGATTACATAGAAAATTAACCAGACTGATTGTGCACTCAGGAATTTCTGGTCACTTTCAAAAAGAAAGATCTCTAAAATAGCTTTCCAACGCTTATCACGGTTCCCAATTCCAACTCCCGATGCTCCTATTACACTAAAAACAAAAACAATCTATAACCTCCATAATCCGCACATAAAACTCAAAACCACTCTCCCTCTTTATGAACAAACTGGTGCATTTAAAAGGGTTTCAGATACATCTGAGGACTCCCCAACCAATATTGGCACGAAAAGTGAAAGTAGGGGCTGTAATTAGGTCATAAAAGACACCTAGGGATAACTTGCATGGTCATTCCATTAAAATAGCACCAAAACTCAATGAAAAACCCAAAAATGACTTTATAATAATATTTAGCCATTGGTGGCCAGGTTGACTGCATGGATTTTGTTGACCACCCATCTGAATAGCCTACGGTCAAGACACAAAGGGCCATGGTGATGTTTAGACCCGGCGGTTCCAGCTACGGACGCAGTTGTCCATCCCTACATGTGACAGTTGTTCTGCGGTTAGCTTAATCGCCTCCCCACTGTGCGGTCCTGACGAGGTTAGCCATTGGTGGATGTGTTTACTCCATTCACATGCAAGGTTAGGTGGATTCTCCACGCGGTTTAAGTTGTATTGTTCGTAAACCCCGATAGCTTACCCAACCAATCACATGTTGTATGTCATGGTCCCACTACGATTAGGGACGGTGGTTCATTTATATGTAATGTTTTTATGGGTTTTGTAATGTTTTATTGACATTGGTTTTGTTTGCATTGTCACATGTAGTTCTTAAAATAGGTTTGAGTGTAACGTAATAACCCGAGGATCAACACTTAGGAGTTGCATTAGGTTCTAGCATAGGTTTATAATATAGGCTTTAGATGTTTTTAGATCTAAAACAAATCCATGCACCTGCTTTTTTGTCACAAAGTGACATTGGTGACACCACATGATGACAAACCCATGTCGACAACCAAGCCCTGGCAGAACTGATGACGAACACATGTCGACAACTAGGTACAAAACCATATCCTTCGAATAGCATGAAAATCATATCAACCATTGACATCACTAGACAACCATCGCATCACTGTTGATGCTAAAGATACTGGACAATGAATGTTGATGATGAAACTAAACATGTGCCACTGATCTAACAAGATCCTCCAGGATCATTCCATAGGTCTACAAAAGTCAAAGAATCAAAATCATGTCAAAGAGATATTCTTGATAATTTATGCAATGTACATGGGTTAACCTAGTGTCAAGTAGCCCGCCAAGACAAGCACCATCCCTTAAAGAACAAGACTGCAAGTAAAACAATGAAGAGAACATCAATATATATATATATATAATATATATATATAATATATATATATATATATATATATATATATATATTATATACTATATATATATATATATATATATTGGATGTCATGTCAGCTCATATAAAAGACACAACAATTCACCTAGACAAGTCAACTAAAAATGAATACATAACACCTATATATACCCAGCTGGGGTGTCCACAAAATCACAGGAAGAATCTAGGACTTGTATGAGATTTCTCGAAAGTCCAATACAGAATCTCGGATGACATATTGGGTACAAAACTTTAGACTATTCTTACAACTTCTGATGAAGAGAAGAAACTTGGAATCTCTTTGAACTTTGGACAAGTACAAATCTTGTTATTGATTACAGAGCCTCCTCTTTGATGGTATAGATCTCGGTGAAAGAATACTACAGCTTTGGCTTAAGGGATCTCAGTAAAGTAGTCTCATCATAGTTATGGCAGGGAAGATTTCATTGTAATGGAAAAACACAGTCACAGTCTCGGTGAAGAAGATGATTTCAGGGCCCCATAGTGGCACACATAGTCTCGGCATAATCATGATGAGAAGGCACTCTATCTAAAAGGTGCAGCCATGAGACAATCATGATCTTAGTGGAGTTGGGAACAAATCTAAATCATATATATGGAAACCTCATTGGTATGGTGAAGATCTCAATGAAGGAGAAGTCATGGCGCAGCTATGATAATGATCTTAGTAGTGACAAAGGAAGAGGATTAGTGTCTTGATCTTGTAGTGGCATAATAGTTCAAGGTGTTGAAGAATCTAGGAAAAAGTAGTGTAGTGTGATTCTTCGTTACTTGATAACAATTTGTGATGCACTTTGACAATTTATCTTCTTCTTCTTATTAGTGTGTGTGTTTCATCAAACTACTACCAGAACAAAATAATAAGAACACAAAGTTTGGCTTTCTACCAGGGACAAAACCTCTCCACTCTTGAGAGGAAAACACTTGGTCATTTTTCTCTTATTGAAGCTTCTGATTTGAACAACTGCCAAAGCCCAAACCCTTGACTAGGATTTCCTCCAAGCGTAAGTCAAATCCTTCCTCTTTCTACACTATAATTTCTGGCACATGGACCTCTATCTTCCGGCACTTTTCTCCTTAGCAATTTTTCCTTCTTATGTTGCTTGTCTAAGTTAGACCCTCTTCTTCTTACTAGGAGAAACCCTAGAAAATTAGGGTTTTTTTACTTCTCTTTAGAGAGAACCTTCTTGGCTTTCCTTAGGAGACCTAGTATACCTAGTTACACAGCTGAATGAGGCTTCTAAATGTGTTGCCATCAACTATTGTCAAATCCACAAAAGTATACTTCTAAAATCTTCACACGTGTGGACAGAAACCCTAAAATAGTCCCCTTATCTTTGATGTCTTTTTCTTCCTTCTTTGTTGCCTTAGAAGGCTCCTTTTTATTGAATTTTTATTTTATTCTCGGCTAGTTTATGGCTTCTTTTCTGTGCTGAAAGAGAGATGATTGATGATCAAATTAGGAGTGAACAACCTCTATAAATAGAGGGTTTTCCCTCATTTTCAGATTGACTTGACAGTTTCATCATAATTCATGTTTTATTCATTATTTGGCTACTTGGAGACTTCGTTGAAGCTAGGAGAGGATTTGACTTGACTTGGAGGTGTTCCCATGACCTTGTATATTTGACATACATGATGTAACATGCCCTCAAAGGGTCTCATCATAATTACATTTTTGACTTTGACTCTCTACAATCACTTTAAAATGTGCTTAACCTATTTTCAATGAGAAAGAAACTCATTGTTGGGCGGGGATCCCCCAAGGGTAGTTTTGGGGATAAAAGCCCATATTTTGGTCAAATTTAGTAATCCAAATGTAAAGACTCCACATTTTGTGGTCGTGAAGTGCGTAGGTGTTAAAGAGTCATAGGGTTGTCCGCCCTTATTTTGGTAACGTAATGTCGATTGTAAAAGACCTACCCATGGTCCGCGGACCATGGGATTGTATAAATAGAGCTAAGCTCTAGGTAGTTAGGAAATAAGAAAATGAAGATATGATGTATGATTCATAGCTTTAGAAAAAAATTCTAAGTTTGGGTCGTAGCATAGGTAGAGGCTCTACAACTGAGTGCACAAAGGCCTAGAAGTGCACAGCTGAGTGCGCAGGGTGGGTCGCGTCTATAATCATTCGTAATTATCAATAAAGAGAAGCATTCTACAATTTTTGCATCTTTATTTCCTGTTTATGCATCTTGTTATGTTGAATTTCCCTTATAATACTTATATGATGTGTGAATGTATGTAAATGTGCTGGTTAAGTGAACGCGAGTAAGAACATCTGTTTACGCAAAGCTAACTCAGATTAGTTAATAAGATAAGTAATACACTTAGCTTAGTTTGGGAGATATCACAGTCCGTTACCCTAGCAGCACAAAAGTCCCTGAGCTGCAGGTTAGGGCTATGCGAAAGCCAATTGTACCCATTCGCAAAGGTATTGAAGGGTGGAACATAGGGCTATGCAACCTGCGTGAAGGCAGGTATAGCTAGGATAACCCAACATCACAACCATCTCTAGGGTGCGGAAACTTGGTTCCAGCATCCCCCATACTACTTTGAGTGAGACTTCAGTCCACACTCCACGAGTTGATGCCGAAAGGACCAGTAGTGTAGGGATTTGTTTGGCTAACTAACGTTGAACCTGGGTCAGGCCCCCTCAAGCCAACAAATAGTTGCGTTACCAGGAATAGATTCTGCATAAGAGATGTGTGATTTCATATCACTAGAATCCAACTAAGAAAGAAATTGAAGGCTGGTTGGACAGAAAGATCGATGAGTTCACGGAATAAGAAAAGAGAAATCTGCAACTAACAAAAGAACAGTGGCTAGACAGGTACCTATATATGAAGATCCATGAAATATTTTTCACCTCCTTTCCTACTAAGCTATACGAGTGGATTGCGAAGCTAGCAGATAGCCAAGGAAGGTGGAAACTCAACGATCCTATTCTTTGGACCACAGAGATAGTGCGAAGGTTGGAAGCATCAGAGGATAAGATCGCTCGTGCTGTCAACCATTGGCTCAAACATGTCATAGGTATATTTTGTTACTGAATTCGTGGTTGACACCTTAGTCAGCTATAGCAAGGCAGAGCAATGCTTTTTCAAAAGACCGTGAGGTAAGTACGTAAAATCTTTTGAATACTTGGATTAAAATGTTGTTGCATGAAAAATGGGTTATGCAGCTATCTTGATGTTTGGGACTATGCAAAGCAGAAAAAATTTATAGAAATGAAGGAAATAAGGGTCTAAAGCATAAACCCTTGATTTCACCTCCATGAAGGGATGAAGAAGGGATAGCGAAAGCTTCTCTGTGAAGCGTTATTTAGTTAATAAGACAAGGATTCCCGCGAATACCACCTCTGCCCACACCGCCTCCGACTTCACTTCCATCTCCTCCAACTTCACCTGTACCACCTCCAGCTCCCCTGTGGTTCAGTATGGCAAATATAGTGAAGTTGCATTTGTTCAAACTTGGGAAATGAGGACCCAGACCAATTCTGGTTCATTGTGAGGGTTGTATGGGAAGCTCAAGGTGTTACAGATGATCACATAAAGAAGCGACACTAGTTAGTGATTTTCAAGATCATACACTAACCTGGTATATTAAGTACTCCAATGAGAACCCAAATGCTAGAGTAGAGGACATACAAGTAGCACTAAATAGGGAATTTAGTAGGCCTAAATCTGAGGCACAGTCAGTTGTGGGATTCAAAGAGATCGCGATGCAACCAGGTGAGACACCTTGGGAACTGGATCAGAGGCTGAAATGTACAATCCATGAAGCCAATGTGAATTTGACATATGGACAACATCACGAGTGGTTTGTGGCTTCAGTACTACCACACTTAAGGAGTGGGTTGTCGGAGCAAAAGATAACAACTTAGGCAAAGGCCTTGGAGATTGCCATGAGACTACATGAGACTCCGATGCAAGATCCTAATCTAGGAGTCTAGCAGATCCATGCGCCACTGAAGAATTTGTGCCTTGAGATGCAAATTCTGAAGTAGGACAAGACGGTTCGGCCAGAGGTACATGAGGAAGTATGATGCTTGAAATGTAAGAGTCAGGGTCATGACAAAGACCAATGGCTAGTCTTTACAAATTACCTTGCAAGAGGAGGACTAATGCCTTTAAGGCAGGAAGCTCAAGCAGGACCTAGCGTGGTGCCTTCTTTGTGGTGTGCTATCTATCAGGTAGCCAGAGAACATGCCACGGATAACTCCCACGTGCTACAAAAGAACGTGCAAGCACCGCAACAGTTTTTCTACAAGTTTTGTAGGTCGGTAGGACATGATGAGCATATTTTCAGGAGCTATGAATTGATGATGGATAGAACCCCTGCCTACATGGTTTAGGCTGAAACACGGCCCCTTAACCAAAATGCAAGGATGGTGCGGACAGGATTTCAGGGGTGCAGACGAGGCTGAGGCGGAGGAGTACCTAGTAGAGGTCGAGGACAGTTGATTTGCTACAATTACAAGGGACCAGGATATTATGCCCACGATCGCACTAATCCAACTTGTCTGTCATGCAAGTATTGCACATTGTTTGATCATGAAACAGAAGATTGTCCTATGCTAATAACTAGGATATGTGACAAAGGAGCACTACCACCTCCCCCGACTTAGAACCTGTAGATGATGAGGTCTGAGCCACGCGAGGAGGATCCAAATATAAATATAGTGCTCTGGAGTGGAATAACGACAGGAGATGACAAGGGGAAACAGCTAGAAAATAGTCCATGGGTTCACAAAGCCCCGACGAAAGAGGTTGAGTTCAATTTGGAGCGCGCTCATGAAGCCTTCATGGAAGCTAGGAAGAGCTTCACTAAGGCCTCCACTTCAGGAAGTAAGGATATGTGTTATGAAACCAACTCAAAAAAAGATAGAAAAGATAGATCAACACCTTATAATTTAGCTTCTTCGAGGGGGAAACCTCCTTTACATTACACAAATGAACAATTCTTTGATGATACAAATGACAAGACCTCCTTTCTATATATAGGAGTCTAAGGGATCATAATATAATCAGATCCGACATAATAATAATAATGTAAGGGCACAATAGTAACAATAGTGGGCTTCTATGGGGCACAATAATAACAATATGGGAACTACATGGGTACAAAAATATAATAAGAGGGTTTTACTAATAACAATAAGGGATTACACTAGTAGTATAGGGCCTAACATGCCCCTCTCCTTCAAAAAGTGTTGTCCTCAACATTTGATTATTTCTTGATGCTTCTGTATAAAATTCTTGTCCTCCCATGTGGAATATTCAGCGGGTAAGTTCTTCCACTTGATGAGATACTCTGAAATTGATCGATTTCATAGCTATCGGGTTCTTCTTTCTGTGACTGCTCCAGGTTCCATTTTGATCTTTCCTTCCTCTTCAAGTTCTGGAAATATTGTTTGAATTGGAATATTCTACAACTTCTGAATGAGTGGCCACACTTCTTTGTCCTTCTTCCATTCATCCTTTTCTTCGTTTATCCAATCTAGTTGGATAATAGAAATAGCACAAAACAATGCTTCCACATCCTCATTCTTTCTTGAGAGTGCATCTGCAACAAAAATTTTCTTCCCTTTTCTGTAGATGATGTCAAAGTCATAACCCAAC